>ASPP01025270.1:0-10006 GCA_000512085.1 Reticulomyxa filosa
GTTATTGTCACTATGAGTTACACCTTTTTTTTTTAAGTCTTCGATTTGTAAGAGTATATGGCAATCTATCATTCTTATCCTTCACTATGGCATCGGTCATGACTTTGGCTTCTTCGTGAATCGATTGCATCTGGCAATGTACACATGCACACAAATACATACAAAACATAAATGACATTAATTAAATGTTGTTTTGTGATAGAGTGCATCTCTTTCCTCTCTCTCTCTCTCTCTCTCTGAAGCAAGATAATGATGAAGTACACGAAACGGAAGACGGGACGGCCGAATGATCATATTGCACATAAGACAAAATGACGCAAAAGTATCTCTGTTCGCCATGGCCAAGAGCAGAAGGGGAAGACGTTCCGCCGTTATCTATTTCTGACGTTGCAATGGCTTCGATGGCATCGGCATCGCCTGCAATGCTGTCATTGCGCTTTTGTTTCTTGGCTTTTTCACTCCCTTTCGCTCTTTTATTCCCCTGGCTCGATTCGCGACTATTACCACCACCATCTCCATCATTTTCATCTTCATCACCATCATCATTGTCATTGTCATCATCATCTTCTTCTTCTTCTTCTTCTTCTTCTTCTTCATTGTCTTCATTCTCTTCTTCTTCTTCTTCTTCTTCTTCTTCTTCATTCTCTTCTTCTTCTTCTTCTTCTGCATGTTCATGTTCATCCTTTGCATCAGTGTCATGACTGTTTGCAAGCCAAGGAATCATCCAATCTCCGCTTTGTTTTTCTTGTGTGTGAGCTTTGGGAGTGGACTCGATGGCATTTCTATTTACATTCGCATTTGCATTTGCATTTGAATGTTCTTTTGCCATCATTGCTAACATCTTTTCCAATTGCTTTTGATTCAATTCTATCGCACCATTGTCTTTTCTATTTCATACACTTGGTGTTTTTTGTTTCCCTCTCTTTCCGCACAACACAGTCACATAGCAACAAATCAACTCAACAACTCCACACATTGGCGATGCAGATATACTCTGGGCTGGATGTCATTCAATGCTATTGACACTAGCTTTGGCTTTGTCACTTGCATTTTAACCTTGGCATTTTTATTGTTTTTTGAGTTTGCAATGTCCTCTTTCTTCTTATTATTGTTATTATTATTATTATTATTATTATTATTAGCATTAATCGTCGACAGAGTAGTGAGCACAATATTGTGCTTGTTTTTATTGTATTTGGATCTTCGTGCCTGCATCGATCCCCCATACTCTCAACATTACTTGTTTCGGTGGCTTCCTTTTCTTCCTCGTCATTGTTGTCACCACTCCTTTCTTCTTTCTTTTCCTCTTCTTCTTCTTCTTCTTCTTTCTTCTTCTTCTTCTTCTTTCTCCTCCACTGCGCCTCCGCCAATGGGGTGCGAAGAGCTTGACACTCTTTGTATGCTCTGAGTATCTTCCTCTTCTTCATTGCCGTCGTCCTCATCCTTGTTGTCATCGTCATCGTCATTATCTTCATCATTTTCTTCTTCTTCTTCCTCTTCTATGGTTGGCTTGCTGCCAATTCTGTGAGCGGAGGAAGATGACGAGGAGGGCCACAAGAGATTGGACAGTTTGAATTTGGATTGTTTTATCTCATCGTTACGTCGCGCTTTGCCTTTGCGATTCTTCCTATGCTTCTTCGCATTGGATTGCATTTGCAGATTGGCTTTCGATCTCATTGCCACTTTCAACTTTTCGTTCTCGATGAAATCTGCCAAAGAGGCGATCTCATTCAAATATATCGATGGCACACCAAAGTACATTTCCAGACACAAACGACCACTTCGTTGTTGTTGTTGTGAAGATACGTCTTGTCTCTCTTGTCCAATGCACACACTTGCTTTCTTGCAATACTTACACTCCAACGACAATCCATTTGATCCACGCTATTTACACAACATATCTACTTATATTTATACACATACATGTATATGTATATTACAATAAATATGAAACTGTAAATTTTGGTGTGATATGAACGTCCGGAGACAACTTCGTCACTGGCTTTATCACATTTTCTTCTAGTGCTGTTCGAAGAACTTTTCGCAGTTGATTTGGATGCAGTCGGATTCGAGAGTGGACAGTCGCTAACACTTTTCTTATTTCCAACAGCATACCCGTTTTCAACCATAAAACCTGTTTTCAATTTTTTTTTTTTGTGCGTGTGTCTGGCCTCTTTGTATTATCTTCGTCGGTCTTACACTCCTCCCAATTCAAACAAAAACTGTTGTTCCGGTTGAGAGTGCTTGATAGTGCTCGGACAAATTTCGCAGCTTTCGTCCTACATGAAAAAGCCAAAATAATGACAACACCAACAAGGAAAAGACTGAAAGTGCATTATGAAGATTTGGGCTCACTGCTAATATGCTCATTTTCTCTCAACATAAAAAATTGACAAAAAAAACATTCGTTTTTTGAAAAAATATAAACAGCTTTTTTCATAACATCTATACTTTTAGTAAAACCAAATACATTTTTAGATTCTCTGGAATGCATAGATATCATTTTTAAAAAATTGATCTTTCATGAAGAAAATTGCAAATATTTGTGTGTAGATTTTATAATTATTATTATTTTTTAATTTACAAATAAATTAGATGGACAATCAATGTTGAAATATTAGAGAGAATTGATTGCACATTAATGAAAGTTTGTGTTACGCACGTTCATACTTTTTTGTTCACAACTTTAACCAAAAAAAAAAACAAAAGCTGCCAAACAATTTACCAAAGAGCATAGCACTATTTCACAGAAAAATACAAGATCAAAATAAGTCTACTGCTTTCTTTCTTTGTCTTTGTTTCCATACGGGCATTTCTGCAAAGTCTTCTCGGGAACATTTGAATACCTCTTTGAATTCTTCATCGCTCAGATACATCTACAGCAAAGAAAACAAATTTCTCAAACAACTGAGTTACAATAAAAGAAAAAAAAAAAAGGAGTTGTTTTACCTCAAGTTTTTGTTTATTAATCGCGTCATCAAAGTTTTTATTCTTCAAATCTTTATACGAAATAATTTTATCACTTCTTTCAATAACACCCTCAGTTTCAGGAGCTTCATTATCGGTGTCAACAAGAATTGAATTTTTCGAGACTCTTTTGGTAACAGGTGATACAGATCCATTTGTTTTTTTTTGAGTCTCTGCACTTGTTGCCTGAAGATTCTTTGTTCCGGTTGTTGTCTTTTCGTTGATATTTACAGGCGTGTTGATTTTACTGGAAGCCCTGGGGTTATTTTTCGAAGGCAATAAGCTGTCAATGGTGCTTTTTTCCTCTCCAATGTCGATGAATGTCAATTTGGGCTTATGTCTTGTTTCGACACCAGGAGAAGAGGTGGTCAAATCGGGTGGAAACCATCCAACGGTGTTATTTTTTTCTAACTTCCCCAGCCACCAACCACTTTCGTCTTTATTAAGGAATGTGATTTTGTCTCCAATTCGGAATGACAATTCCCCTTGTCCACCTTCATCATAGTCAAACTTGGCTACCAATATATCGCCTTCATTTGGTTCCGATTTTCCACTTGGGATGGGTTTGTTGTCCAGTGGTTGCACATACGTCGACGGAAATAGTCCCTGTCGATCATCGATGACGCCAGTCCACCAACCTTCTTCACCATTTTTGTCAATTATGTATATTATGTCTCCAGCCTTTAGTGATAAATCACCAGACACCTCTCCGTGATAATCGAATAATGCTTTTGCTCTGGGATAATTTTTCAACCCGCGTATGGGCTTTTTTCCCCCCCCAAATATACATATATTATATATATATTTCAAGTTATGCCAAGAGAAAGGGAAGCGAAGGAAAAAATAAATTCGAAACTGCAGCATTTCCACTTGGCTTTTTCCACTGACTTCCTCGAACAGAGGCGGAAGCTACCTCTGTTCGTAAAATTGGAGAGCTTAACACAATCTTTTCTTCTTTGCCTAAATTCTCCACCAATTCGTTGAAGTCGGCAAAGTCTTTCTTTTTTTTCGCTGGAATGAAAAATGTTAAAAAAAAAAAAATATATATATATATACATATATGTATATATGTATATATGTATATATTTTAATAATTGAGAAAAGAAAAAAATAAACTAAACAGTGAGCCTGAAATGTACACCTCCTTTTTTATTGACAAGTACAACAGGAAAGGTTTTAAGGCCTTGTTGGGGTTTGAACAATCAATAAAACAGTATATTCGGATTTGTCATTTTGATTTGCGGGGATGATAAGATAAGACCCTACTCCATGTCCAAAGCGGCTAAACACATCCTTCACATCGATATCGTCGCTATCAATGTAGCATTCCACTTTGTGCAAAGCATTAGACTCGTCCTGAAATTCATCATCCGACGAATCGTCCTCTTCTCCACCGCCGTGCGTGCTATTGGTATGCTCCTCCACTTGATTCACTTTAAAGCTGTGTGCGTATTAGTACATTTGCAAAGAGAGAGAGAGAGAGAGAACATGTCCTAATATGTCCTTATCTACTCAACTAGCATTGCCTACAAGCTCTTTGAACCACACCCTCTGGACTTGGAAGTTTATACTTTGAACAGCTGCTGCATGCCAACGTACCACTAGGATCACACAATTTACATGCATATATATGTGTGTGTGTGTGTGTGCAATCGTGAGAGGATAGGAAATTGAAATTAAATATGATAATAAAAAAAATAACACACCATGTTCTACAGTGATGTCGACGATTGATAAAGGTGAATTTGTTGTTGCAATCAGGCATGGTACAATAGTCGGCGTGTGCATCAGGAACCCACACAGCAGCAGCTTCAGTTCCACTATCACTGCTTTTCACTGTTTTTTGATACGTTTCCACCTTGTTTGTTGTGTCATATTGGGTTGTGTTGGGTTCTTTGTGAGGCATTAGTCAAGTTGCCTTCAATTGGCACAGAGTTTGGTAATGTCAATAGATGTGATACATTTATTATTATTTTTTTTTTTTTTTTTTTTTTTTTTTTTTGGACCACTTGAGAGACTGGCAAAAAAAAAAACAAAACAAACTGATTTCTTGATATCTTCAAACCACGTCTTTGCTTCTTGTGGAGTGTCTGCATACACGACAAATGACTTTTTGGAGCTCACAATCTGTCATATATGTTGTTTTTATGTATGGCTAGAGTTTCGTTTATTTGATCATTTTTTATCAAATTAAATTAAAATAAATCCAAAAAAAAAAAACTTCAAAAGCACAGCCTCGGATATCCTTATATTTGTCATTCCCGTCTTCAAGCCATTTGACTTGAAAAGCAGCGTTGATTTCCAATTGATTGTGCAAATTTAACTTCGTACCATATTGTGAGGCATACAACAATAGATCACTGAATAAAAAGAAATGATACACGCGGTTCTGCTTTCGACACACTTTCCACAGTTTTCCCTGTCGAATGAATTGTCTGGCAGGCGCCAACAACGTCACTTTTTGTGCAAACTTTCGTTCGATTTCCTTCACTTCTTCTCGTCTTGTAAATTCTTTCATCCGATCGTTCATTTGGATGCTCACCTTTATTTATTTGTTTATTCATTTCTTTCTTTATTTATTTATGTATTTTATTTATTTATTTTTGTTCTCTCTTTGTCTTTTTAACTTCTTCGACAGACTTCAATGTTTTCTCCAAAGCTTTGTAGTCGGGGTGATTTTTTTCTGTGTTCTTCAACACTTCCTTTTTTTTTTTTAGAACATACACATAGACATGCATATGTAGGAGTTTGGTTCTGGACGAGGGAGGAAAGGGAGGGGCGTGCATAGTATATTGTCTCAACTGATAAAAGAAGTCGGTATCGAGGGATTCTTTGAATTGGCAAAATCAATAAGCTGTTTTTTGATTCGTTGTGTATGCATTTTTTAAGTGATCAAAACACACAAACAAGAATAAATCATTTGTACGTAACCTCGCCAAATCAAAGTTTTCACAATCTGTCCTCACTGATTTGTTATAATCTGCCCACTATTCAAAGAAAAAGGAAAGGTGTACATACTGTAATAGGAAAGCATATACATATACATATACATATACATATATATGTATTATGCACACATAGGAAATAAATCAAAACAAACTTTTTGTTTGGAGTCGAGTTTTCTCATCAACGCTATGGCTTT
Organism: Reticulomyxa filosa; assembly: GCA_000512085.1. Taxonomy (NCBI): domain Eukaryota; phylum Foraminifera; family Reticulomyxidae; genus Reticulomyxa; species Reticulomyxa filosa. The sequence goes on from ASPP01025270.1 coordinate 6,110, forward strand.
GTCATAATTGTTCATATATCTATGTTTATATTCCCATATATGTCATTTATCTATTCCAGTTCTTTTTTTTTTTTTTTACTCAACTGTTGGTACATTCGAAAATAAGGGACAAATTGTTCAATTAAATCTGACAATATACTTTTATTTGGGTCCCAACTCTTTCTGCGTTCGGTCAGATCTTTTTGTATTTCGTTAAACGCAAACAAAAAAAGGTTGAGCCAAAAAAAAAAATTTCACAAGATATATGTACCATTAAAAAAAAAAAACCATATTTTTTTTTCATATTCAAAGTCTCTCTTATATTTTACCTTGTAAAAAAGTATCCGATAATTGTTTGATCACTTCCAATTGTGGAAACAGTGCTTTATGTTGTTCTTCATTGAGTAATTTGTAGTCTCGCAATGGGATTACATAATGCTTTACTAACTTATCCAACAAACGACAATACGTGGTCTCCGTTTCAATCAATTCCACTATTGCTCTTTCTCTTCGGTCTTCTCTCTCCTCCGTTTCTTTTTTTGCCGGTTTTGTTTTGTCATTTTTCTCTTTTTCCTCCTTTCCTGTGTCTTTCCCTCCTCCTCGTGGGGGACCTTTTGGTACTGGAGGAGGGACTTTGAAGTTTGGTGGTTTGGGCACTGTGGCCATCACAATACGTCAAATGAACGCAACAATTACTATTGTATGGAAAAATTTTCAAATAATTGCAGCAACGTTTTTTGATAATTGTAATAATTAATCCTGCTTATGTAAAAGTTCATTGCAAAAAAAATTTACTGTGGCTCAAACTATCTGTTTTTATTGCTATCTCGTTTTGTGTAACTGTAAAGTTTTTTTGCTGTGATGTTAAAAGATTGAAAAATATTATTTAGAATTGCAATATTGTATTTTTCATCCAATTTTACATTCAACATCCGAAATGTTTTCATCATATGTTTGTGACATAAAATTCTACACGTCAAACATAAAATCATGCGTGTTAAGGCAATATATCAAAAAAAAACTTCTAAGGTGTCTTGTAGTTAAGTCTTTTCTTCTAGTTTTTCTGAATCATGTTGTCGTCGTTAGGTTTTTACATTGCACCATTATTTGATGCCTGTATTCTTGTTTGTTTAATTTCCTGGACTTCTATAAGTGTTAGTCATTGGAATTCGCAGAAAGACACCTGCGCTAGCTGTTCTTCCGGTTATTGTGCAGGGGATTGTAGCATGTTCTTTTCACCCTCCAGTCAATACAGTTAAGGAAAAACAAAACAAGAACAAGACAAAACGAAATGTCAAGTTATTAAAAAAAAATGTAAGACTTTGGTTGCTATGGTGGATGTAATTCTACGTCTGATTGCGTCTGTTACCCATCAGAAGAGTCACTTTCATTGTTTGTAACCTTCTTGGTATTTTTGTCACTCGGATTACTATTTGATCTGATCTTTGCATTTACCGCTGTCTGCACGGTATCAAAGGAGGAAGATTGTTGTGAATGCTGTTGCAATTCATGTGGGAGCAAAAAATGCCACAAGCATATTATTGATACGTGGGCGATGCTTGTTGTCTTGTTTTTTGCAGCTGGTTCGAGAGAAATATACAGATATATGTATACGTATATGGTGCACCCGCCGTAATTGTGTATAATCCCACACTTTTTTTTTGTATACGTGCTAACAACATAAAAATTAATGAGTGGACAAAAAAACAAAAAATAATTTGTAAAGGCCCTTATCAAGAGATAAAAAAGGAAAATGATGAAGGAAAAATTCCAGCGTTTACAGTGTTGAAATTTTTTCGCTGGTTAGTGCGTGATCTTGTGATGTTGATTATTCTTATTATATACGCTCCAAAGGTCAATTATCCATTTTGGTTTTATTTGTATGTGGTCTCATTTGCAGGACACTTGATCATAGTGCGGATAAGAGTTAACACATTGCCAACGCAGCGACAGACTGCAACTAATTCAGGTATATTGCCCGTGTCCACTTGCGGAACTAGTTAGTATACGTTTGCACAAATGTGCTGCACAATCTACGTGGATATGTATAGGACTCGTTAACCAAAGAGTTGCGCAGCTCCAAACTCAAACCGTAGGTAGGATTTTCTTAGATAAGTCTCAATCCAATCAAGGAGGTTCGGCTCTGCGCCCAATATCACAACATGGTCAAAATATCACACAACCTGGTGGCATTGAAGTTATGATCTTTTTTTTTGACTCGTACACATTAACTTTTTCAAAAAAAAAAATTCCTCTTCATGTTTTTGCTCTTCCTTCTATATTGTAAACACTGCAAATTTCAACAGGCAGCGTATATTCCCTCGATTCCTCAGAATTCTGGTTATTACAGTTACAATCCACACAGCGAAGGTGAAGCTATTACTAACAGCTAATTTCTAAACTTTTTTAGGAATTCTTTCCTTTGGTGCTACTTTTCTCTTGGATAGTATTAAATTATCTTTATATTTGTATCATAATCTTAAAGATATTTTTACAATGTGATCACCATACTAACTTTCAAAAACTAAATAATCAACTTTCGACAAGTTTCTAACGATTAGACAAAAAAAACATTGAGTTGTTGTTTTGATCACAAAAAACAATAAACTTTATTGTGATCCAAAATATAGAAGTCCACACTCAGCAGGTTAGTAAGTGCAATACGAATCCATTCGTTTACAAATGCTAATTTTATATCTTTTACAGTGTTTGCATTGATTGCACACACATAACTTTTGAATATGTCTACATTGTAAATACATATTTATGATGATATTCAGTTTCATGTAATGTGTCAATGGCATTCAAAGAAACTATTTTAAAGGTCTTGTGGCTGAAAAGTGTTGAGTTTTTCACTGGTATTTTATTGATTGAATTTTTTACTGTTTGGCATGTAAAACAATGTCTTCAAAATCCTTTGATATCTTCAACAATAATATGCAGTATATACGTTCCCAAATTGTAAATGCATTTATTGTAAAGCTTAGTGTTTTAGTAGACCGTAATAACATTATATCGTTTCTAATTTTTTTGTAGCTTGTTGTCATGTGTAAGTATTATTTTGTTTATACCGATTTTCTGTTGTTACAAAGATTTTTTCCAATACACAGTTATGTTTCTATTTGTGGTCAGTTTTCTTTAGTTCTTTATAGCATTTCATTTGTGATTATTTTGAGGTTCAATCTCAGCTATTTCCAAAAAGAAATTGACAAGGAAAATATGTTCAAATTGAAATTTTGTATTACATCGTTTTAGTACAGCCAAATTGTTCAAAATCTAAAAGTATCAATAACACCAAAAATATTTTTGCCAAAAAAACAACACAAAAAGTAAATGCAAAATAAAGCAATAAAATGAGCATTGCACATCTCGTCAATCAATCATCGAAACACTAAGTTTATTTTGTTGTCTCTCAATCTAATTTGTTACAAATAATAGTTTACAAGTTTACACAAAAGTATTTTCTAAATGTTTATTTCTCTATCCGAAAGAAAGATATGCGAACATTTGAGAGTAATGATAGAGCATATAATTTCAAAACTAGTATACAAGAATTTGTAAGAAAAAAACGACCTGTTTTAAATGAAAAATGTGCTATTAAAATTTCAGACAAAAGTAATACAGAAGCCACAAATATTTTGAAAGTGGCACTTTCACACAACACCTAACCAACTACCAATCGAACTACCGAGCTCATTTCCTCTCTCTATACGAAATTTACATCAATGATGGCTCTGAAGATAGTGAAAATAGCTGTTTTCATCCGAGGAAGACGAATCACTTGAGTGTTCTAGCGAATGATGGTAGTTAATGATCCTTGGCCAAATATGTCGAAATGTTGGAGAAGGAGTCGTTACTGTCATATACATTATGCACGTACAAACAAGATCACAACAACAATTAAAAAAAAAAAAAAAA
>ASPP01025306.1:0-10363 GCA_000512085.1 Reticulomyxa filosa
CGTTTTAACCAATTCAAACAATGAGAATATATACATATATATATATATATATATATATATATATATATATATATATATATATTATATAATATATAATATATAAAAGTGACAAAAAACAAGAATTACATTAAGTAGTACTATTTTCTTTGTTTTTCATTGTCATTCTCTTTAAGCGCCTCAATTTGTTTTTGACTTTCCAATGTCTGCAATTTTTCAATGTGCAATTGTGATTGCAAATCTTTGAACATTTTTTGAAATTGCTCGATCTGTGCATTCAGTGCATTGAATTGACTTTGAATATCCAATGAATTATTCTGTCGGCTTGCAAGTAATTGGCATGACGTCTCCAAATGGTGCTGCACTTCTTTTATCTCGCCTTTGAATCTGCAAATACTTTTTTCATCTTCTCTTGTTTTTGTTCTTTCACTCAGCTGTAGATCTTCATTCGATTTGTATTGCCGAGGGCACATCACCAACAATTCTGAAACGCTTTGTCGTGCAGTTTTGCTTTTGAAAAATTCACAGTGGTCGTGCCGTCCAACTGGACATTTTCTATTGCTTTGTTGCAAATATTGCCGCAAGCATTCCTCTCCAATCAAAAAAAATTTGCTCAAAGTTTTCATGCTCGTCACAATGCAATTCCACTGCATTGTTGGCTATTTGCTTACACAGCAGGCACGTCCAAGTATTTAACTTTTGTGGTTCATTTGTCAATGAAATCCAATCCTTGTTATAACAACCAGAAATTGAAAAGATGGCTGTTTTCTTCTCTTTTTCTCCTTCTTCAATTAACAACATATTGTTTCTATAAATATCAAGTTTTTTTTAAAAGGCCTGTGAGGGAGTACGTAGAAAAAAAAAAAAAATTAAACAACACGTCTTTACAATACAAAGTAATTTCTCAAGTTGTAACATTTAACGTATTCTGCTTTATTTTTATCACATCTTTTTTAATTGAAGCATTTTATCCCAAAAAAAAACTTGATGCACGTTTTTTTTTGGACGAGAGGTCTCTTTCAAACCTATTTTGACACTCATCAAAATTGCAAACAAAGTAAATGTCTTTTCTTGATCACCATTTCTAGCCACGACAGTAATACTCGAATATATTCCGATTTGCAAACCTTCGTTTTTCGATCACTGCTTAAAAGTCCCCTTAAAAAAAAAAAGACCAGAGAGTTTTTTGTTTTGTAAAACTACTTTTTAACAAAAATTCCTATATAATAACGACAAAAGAAGTTATGCTAAAACAAATTGACAATGTCAATAATGAAGATGAATTAAGCCATGCACAAAAGGAGAGTGCCCGACTATTAGGAGGGATGCAACAAGAGCCCACAAGCAAGAAGTACGCCAGGGAAATTCGAGTGTTGAAGAGATTATGTGGCGACATTATTGATGAAGAAGCGTTGAAAAAGCAAATGGAAGAAAGTAAAGGTGACATATCCTTAGTTATTGAGAACATAATTTCTAAGGTAATAACACAAAACAAACATATTATTAACATTGAAAAAAAAAAAAAAGATAACAACAACTGATTTAAGTACATTTCCAAAACAAACAAAATAGATGGATGTGCAAGACTCTGAAATAGAGGCCACGCAAGAGCTACCAGAAGCTAAGCATAAGCAGGTCCCTCTATATTAGACTAGTTAACACATGATTTGATTGCAATGTGTTTTTTTTTTTTTTTTTTTTTTTTTTAAAAAAAAAAAAAAAAAAAAGAGTGAAGAAAATGCAAACATAGAAAAAGATGGAAAATCAAAAATTCTAAAAAAAGAAGATGAAAAGAGAGAGACAGGAGAAATTAAGCCGGGAATGAATTTGCAAGGTTATTGCAGAAATGTAAACTGTTTGGCGGCAAATGCACAGTTTCCTGTGTGGGTGAACGAACATTTAAAAGCATTTCACTCACAGCCGATAAGACACACTATCATTGTCCAGATTGCAAGCAGTTAACAGTCACGTGCATTGCCAAGGTAATGTTTTTCAATTCCGAGTATTCGATCGCTACAGATGATGAGTCGGTGAATGTGAATGATAACAATTACTCACGTACTTATCCAATCCGATCGGGATTAATATACAAATTGAAAGCTGACAAAATTAGACAACATGCAACAAGCTTGGAGGATTTAATCCATCGAAGTGAAATTGCAATGACAAGTGAAGAGATCACAAGTTTGGTGAAGGAATTGGAGAAATATTCAATTACGGTTGTGAAACCGGACAAAGTCAAAGATAAGCAAAGACTATTGGAAAAAATCAAACATGATTACAATGGAGATTTTAATCAGGTATTTGATGTTGGTCGATTCACCATTTTATGTGAAGATCATATCAAATTGAAAACAGCTGTAATGGTGATGAAGGAAGCCAAACAATTTAATTTGATTGTGTCTGAAGATAAAGATTTCTTTGATAAACAATCCAAAACACATCATCGCTTTCATAACATTAAGTTGTATGTTCCGAAGCATGATGTCTATGTGGAGATGCAAGCCACATTGAAAAGTTACACAACTTTGGAAGGTTACAGTGTAATTGAACACCCAAAATTGAGTCATTTATTTTATGAATTTATCAGGGCGTGGGAACCAAAAAATGCGAAGGAGGAGAATCTGAAACAGGCAAGTGATGAAACATTAACCAAAATCAATGATGTCATTTGTGGATGGATCAATGATAAGGCAATACAGAAACTAGCAAGCTGTTATAAATCTCATTCGGATATTGGAATATTAAGGCCAGCACAGTTGTTTAATAAAACGAAAGCAGAAATCGATAATAATATATCATTGACGATGGCACAATTTGTATATGAACAACTTTGCAACTTTATGCCAACGCAAACAAAGGGAAAAGCCATTCATTGGCTGCTGTATCAATACTATAAAGATTACATAATTGAAAACAAAAATCCGGCAAGCTGTGCTGATTTCGCATTATTGTTGAAACAATCTACCAAACAAGAAATGGAAGAAGACATAACAATATTGCAAGCACTTGAAACATATATCCCGTTACAAGCAAATAATTATCCGTGCACTGATAATGACGACAATGGAAAACATGACTCATATGATTGCCATCAACGTGTCGTTGATTTGTTAGCCGAAGAAAAAAAGAACGAGCAAGAATACGAAAGAAACATAATGCTAATTCAAGGAAAGTCAGGATCAGGAAAAAGTCTATTTTGTCGTCATTTGGAAGAGTTTTTGTGGGAGTCATACACAAGTGGCTCCACAATATCCATCCCTCTTTATATTTCATTACCAAAGTGTTATAATGAATTAAATGAAAAACAAATCATTTCTCAAGCTTTACAAATGAAGCAAATCAATAAAGAGATCATTGATGCTATTCGTGAGAATATTTCATTTGTATTTATTTTGGATGGATTTGATGAAATATTTGATAAATACAATAAGAACGACAGTGATGCAAGATATTTCTATGATCGATTCAATTTAAATGAATGGAATGCAAAAATCATTGTCACTTGTCGAAATCATGCGTTAAATGATGGAGATATTAAACATGTCTTAATTGGCCCAAACAACATGACAACAACATCAATGATATATTTGTGGCCTTTTTCAAAGGAACAAATGAATGGATATATTGAAAAGTTTGTGAAAATGAATAAAAAAAATAAAATGAATGATTATTCGAATTGGGCAACACAACAATATGAAGAGACATTAAGTAATTATCCAAATTTACATAAAATGATAGAAGAGCCATTTTTGCTTCGAATGATATTAACTGTGTTGCCATCATTGATGAAACAGCATCCGACTGGAACTAAAATATCAAAAGCACAAGTTTATGAAGCATTCAATGAACAATGGATTGATATGCATATTAAAAACATTTCAGATAAATTATCAGAATTAAGGATTCAAATGAATCCTAAAAAAATCAAATTAGCATTCCAACGGTATTGTCAAGACTTAGCCTTTGAAATGTTTATTCAACAAAATCAAGTTGCAACAGAAAACGATAAGATCTTAAGCAAATCAGATTCAGAAACAGAAATGGATGTTAAAAACGTAGATAAAGGTGTAGAAGCAAAAGTGAATGAAATTGATGCTTCAGGTGCAAACACGAAACATTTTTGGAAAAAATACTTTAATAATGGTAATGCTTCAAAAAGAAATGAAGACGACAAAAACCAAAATGTGAAGGAAAATATAAAATCAGAGTCACAAGATGTTTGGGCAAGGTATTTTAATGGTGACAGTATTGCAAAATATGTATTGAGAAGAGTTGGTGATAACAAGTATCAATTTTTACATAAATCATGTCAAGAATATTATACCGCACAAAAAATCATATTTGACATCCTTTCGTGTAAACATAATATCCTTGATAATATCGATAGTGCTGATCAACAATTCGAAACATATGTTCAAAAGTTATTTATCAATTACGAATTATTAAATGAAGAATTAGGAATTATTCATTTTATTGCAGAACGAATTCACGACACAAACCCAACATTTACAAACCTGAAGCCAAGATTGTTTCACATCATTGAAGCTTCGAAAACAAGTGTGCATGTCCAGGTTGCAGCGGCAAACGCAATCACCATACTCAATGCAGCAAATGTGAATATGCATTACAAAGATTGGAGTAATATCAAAATTCCTCACGCAATTTTAGATCGTGCATTTCTTGAAGGAACTAATTTTAGTAATGCCAATCTGGACAATGTCACTTTTTATCAAGCTTGCTTAAACAAGGCCAATTTCACAAACGCATCAATGAATGGTATTTACTTTGGAGAATATGCATATTTAGAAGGACATTTAAGTGCAGTAAGAGGAATTAAATTTTCACCAGATGCGACAAAAATTATGTCCTATTCAGATGATAAGACCATTCGAATATGGGACGCATCATCAAGAAGGCTGCTTCATATACTGGAGGGACATTCAGATCTTATAACTGGAGTTCAATTTTCGTCAGATTCTTCGAAGCTCGTTTCTTGTTCAAGGGACAAAACAATTCAAATGTGGAATGTAATGTCAGATCAGCAAAGTCAAGTATTGGAAGGGCACTCAAGTGGAGTAACAGCTGTCCAATTTTCACCAGATAATTCCAAAATTGTTTCTAGCTCGTTGAACGGAGATATTCGAATTTGGGATGTATCATCTGGAAAACAAATTCAAATGTTGGAAGGACACTCACACTGTGTGAATGCAGTGCAATTTGTTTCAGATGGATCCAAGATTGTATCATGTTCAAATGACAAAACAATTCGAATATGGGATGTGTTGACTGGAAGACAGCTTCGAATATTGGAAGGGCATGTAATGGATATACTTGGTGTAAAAATTGTGGACAACGAATCAAAAATAATCTCTTATTCAAATGACAAGACTATTCGAATATGGGATTTGTCTTCAGACCAGTCAATAATATTGGAAGGACATTCATATGGCATAGCAGGAATTCAAGTATCACCAGATGGTTCAAAAATTTTGTCATATTCAGATGATAAAACAATTCGAATATGGGACATTTTTTCTGGAAAACAAATCCAAGTATTAGAAGGGCATTCACACATTGTAGGAACAGCACAATTCTCATCGGATGGCTCCAGGATTGTATCTGGCTCACGTGATAAGACAATTCGAATATGGGATGTGCTGTCAGGAAAACAGCTCCAAGTATTGGGAGGACATTCTTATAATGTAATTGGTGTGGAATTTTTCCCAAATGAGCCCAAAATCTTATCGTGCTCATATGACAGGACAATTCGAATATGGATGTCCCTCTTGATAGACAAATTCAGTTAACAGAAGGACACATGGATAGTATAAACAAGGTTCAATTTTCACCAGATGGCTCCAAAGTTGTATCAGGATCGTGGGATAAAACAGTTCGGCTGTGGGATGTACAGTCAGGAAGACAAATACAAGTATTGGAAGGACACACAAGTGCTATATCTGGAGTTCAATTTTCTCCAGATGGATTAAAATCGTGTCTTGCTCAAATGATTCAACTATTCGTCTTTGGGATGCAATATCAGGAAAGCCACTTCATGTGTTGCGAGGACATTCGAATTCTATTCGTTCAGCGCAATTTTCGCCGGATGGATCCAAAATTGTGTCCTATTCGTTTGACAAAACCGTTCGAATATGGGATGTATCTTCAGGACAGCAAATTCAAATACAGACAGACTATCCTGGCGATGTCGATGCGATAAAATTTTCGTCGGACAGTTCCACTATTATTCCATATAAAGAGAACAGCATAGCACAGCATTTATCCGATGAAAAATTAATTCAAGTGACACAAGGACATGCCGGTGTTACATTTGAAATGCAGTTGTCAGCAGATGGTTCCAAAATTGTATCAAGTTCAGGTGATAGAACCATTCGGCTATATGATGCCACTGGCCTTGAAATAAGATGTATTTGGCAAGCTGGAATTCAACGTTATGGTTTATTAATGAAATGGAGTGTTTGGAAAGGCGTAAAAGGCCTGAGTCATCAACAGAAATTGCTTGTAAGACAACGCGGTGGAAGGTTTTGATTTTTTCAATTTTTTTGGGTATTCATTGCGAATGAAATTAAGTATTCTTAATACTTTAGATAATTTTTGCAAAATATTCCAGCACTTGTTACACTTGACAAATTGCAAACCGTTTCTTAATAAAATAGAATAAGTTCAAACACTTATTATTTGGTAGACATATACAATAGAATGCTAAAAAAAAGAAAATTTTGTATTTGCAGCAGAATGCAAAAAAAAAAAGCTAATATCTGTGAGGTTTGCCGACTACCACTTGACTGGTACAAAGTGTAATACGAAAATCTCACTATATGAGCAACTTTTCAATAAGAATAAGTAAATGCAAATCAACAGAATAACAATAACCAACAAAAACAAAAGAAAAGATAGAAAGTGAGAAGTAAGTTGGTGGAGAAGTTTTTTTTAAAAAGGGACTTCAAGATTCACTTGAACCTTGACACCAATAGTAGACCTTGTCCTACACAACTAAAATGGTACACTATAGAGATAATAGATTTTTTTTATGAAGAAAAACATTTAATCTAATTTCCTTCATATCTAGTCTTTATGTTGTTTTGTTTTTTGTTCATCTTTCCTTGTTGTCAACTTTCTTTTTGTAATATATCAATCAAATGTTATGATGGATTTGACTGGACAAATTACCAGTTGAAAAAAAGATTTTTTTTCTGTAAAAGGGAAACACTCAGGACGTAATCTTCATAATAATTGGTAATGCTGCAAGAAAGTCTGCTAGGTAAAAAATTTTTGAAAGGAGTAGGCATTGTCTTTTTGAAATCTTCCATTGCAAATGAAGCCAAAAAAAAACAACAAGAAATAACGCAGGATAGCACAAGAAAAAGCGTGAGGGGTACCATTTACGATATTACAAACGCGGTGATACATATTGCAGATTTGGTAACCGATTTGTATATATTAGCTCAATTCCACGAAAAAAAAAGACAAAAATATTTTTCTTGGAGTTTGGCGATATTGTTACTGGCACAGTTGGCGTATTGCATAACCTTTGTGCGAAACTATTGTTATCGATGCACATTCCTGAAAAAAGTAATGTGGCTCATACTGCTGCTCCCATTTGCGTGGCTACTACCTTTTATATTCCACTTCTTCAGCAACTATCAATCATCAATGGCCCGATATCTCCACTTTTTTGGTCTTGGTGTTTCTGTGCCTTATGGTCCTTATGTGACTGGATTGAGGAAGTGGTCACTAATTTTTTTTTTCCTCAAAAAAATTATATCAACTTAATGTATACGTCTATGTAAATGTATATGTATACGTATAAACAGGTTGAAGAGACAAGAGATGCAAGAAAATGTTGAGTAAATGGATAAAAAAAATTTTACATTTTTAAGAAATGGCAAGCGAAAACGATAATAACAATGCATATTTTTTGTTTACAAAAAAAAAAAATCGATTCCAAAATAAAAAAGATTGGATTTGTTATTGAAGCGTTGTTTGAAGGTTTGTTGTAAAAAGTCACTTGCAAGGACATGTTCATAGGCGATCATTATAAAAATTTTGTTTTTTGTAACTATCTAAATTTTACTTATATGTGTATATGTATGTGTGATAGCGTTACCTCAAGCAATATTGCAAATATCAGCGATGCTGGTCTACAACGAGGCCAATGTAATGTCTGTAGTGTCTCTATTTGTTTCTATCGTCAGTATCTCCACGAAATTGCTGTTGGTCATTGACTTCGACTTTGACAATGAAACGTATACTCGCATTTGGTTATGGCTCTGTATCGTTACAGGTTTTTTTGTTTTTTTTTTTTTGTATACGTATGCAAATGTAATTCTATTATACGATAAAAGAGGACGAGTATAAAAAAAAAAAGGTTATATGTTTGTTTGCATTACTTGGATGCACAAGACTTCTTTGGTGCGTTTTTTGTCGCTGCACTTGTATTGGATGCACCGACGGCGGATGGGCATACGTATAATTTGATGAGCACTTTGTTTTATTACAAATTATTTATTGTAAGCATTCCGTTAATTTTATGGCCTCATATCAACTATCTCTTAGGCGTAGTCATTGCTTTGACTTCAGGTCTCGTGCAAGAAATTCCAATAGGTTGTTATTTCTGCATTCTTTGTTGGTGCGGTTACTGCCATGTCATCATTCGTTTTGTCGGTATGGTCGCTGCTTCGACTTTGTTATGCCACTTTCCATTTTTTTTTTTTTTTAATTTTTTGATGTCTAGTCGTTGACTCTTCTTAATTTTTTTTTCCACTCAAAAAAAAAAAAAAAAAGAGTGGAGTTGGCACATTTTACCATTCTCGCAATGCTCGTTCAATTTGTATTAACAAAGCGTATTGCTCACTGTTATACATTTACACACATATATGTATATGTATTTGAATGCAATGTAAACAAATTTTTTTTTTGTTTTAAAAAAAAAAGCTAAGGAAACAGATTGGGATCAAGTTTTACAAGTGCTGTCATTTTTGCAAGAGGGACCTGATATAGGTCTACGTATGGCATGTGCAAACCACGAATTTGGATATTTGAAGAGTTATCTGAATAAAGAGGTCGAAACCTTGTATGCTCACGTCACGTTGAAGACTTTACGTCAGGCTGGACAGTCTTCGTTTGCAAGAGGTAACTTTTTCTTTTGTTTTACTTGTAACATGTAATTTCGCTCATTTTTTTTTTTGAATGATAACTAATGTGTATGTACATATGTATATAAGTACTTTTGCTTGAGTATATGGAACCGTGGAACCATGTGAAACAGAATATGCTTCCTCATTTGGCACAAGGAAGAAATATATGGACATGGAATGACCTTTTTGTTACTTTTTCTACATTTGGATTGACATTTATATTGCTTCCTCTGTATTCTCTGTCTCGTTTCTTAACTGTGCTTTTTCCTGTCATTTTTGCTTTATACGTATACCACTTTGATTTATGGGCGCACGTTGGCACGTTGCAAATTGTTTTGACTTGCGTCTATTTCGCTTTGCAACTCATTTGCTGTGTCTTATTCATTCCTGTCTTCCGAATTCATTATCTTCTGTGGTTAAACTTTTTTTTTAGTAACACTAAAAAAAAGCAATTTATGTTTCAAGTGTTGTGTTGTTTTGGATGAAGGCACATATCCCCTGGAGTGAAATTGATTACTCCCGATTGGAGTCGGTTGCCTCGAATTAAAAAAAGATATGATTTAGTCAAAGCTTGGCCTGTGCGAGAACAATTGTTGAATGATATTTTTGGAAGTGATGTAACCCATGTTATTAACAGTTATTTGCCAAAGATTGATTTTGGGGATGACAATAGCCAGAAGAAAATATAAATTTTTTTATGATTACTTCAACCGCTTGATTAAAAGAATAAGTAACCTTTTTATTCAATAGCAAGCAGCTCCCCCTTTTTTTTTGTAATGACCAATATTTCTTTAATTTGTCTCGCATTAAATTTAAAAGTAAAAATAAAAAAATTCACTAATTGACTCTAGCATATAATTTGACAAAAAGCAACAATTTTAAAATATTTAAACGATATTAATGGCTGGAAAAAAGTTATTGATACTTGAAGTTGTTTTCATTCATACATTTAAAAATCATTTTTGGCTCGAAAAAAAAATTTGTTTAAGTGAAAAAAAGTCGTTGGATGATATATTATAAAAATTATTAGCTCCTTCAGACTGTGGAAGAAGAAAGCATTGGAAATCCCTCTTTTGCTAAAAAAGTAAAATACAAGTACTTTATTTTTTCAACTAATCGGGGTCCCTTGCGCGATCATCGAGAAGTCCATTGTTCATCATTTTAAAAAAAAGAACAAACAACAAACATCCAAAAAGCGGTGATATTGA
>ASPP01025328.1:0-22635 GCA_000512085.1 Reticulomyxa filosa
TGTAATAATTTTCAATGTTAAAATAATGACATAATTATTATTGGTCATATATCCGTCTTATGTGTTATCCTAAACTAAAATATCTTAATTCATATCTTTGTAGTTTTTTTGTTATAAAAGATAAAATCTGATATTTTTGCACCTCACTTGAAGAAAAAATGTTTTTATGAACAAAATCCAAGTGCAAATGTTGTGAGCTTGTCGTAAATTGGTTAACTTTCGCACGTTAATGTATGGATTGAGTGGCACTATCAACACATCGATGATATCTTCGTTCAACTCTTTGTGCAAAAAACTGGTACAATGCTCATTCTATTTTTGTCTTCGTGGTACCAATGTTGGATATATGTGCATATCTTTGTCATTTGGCTCATCAAATCGTTTTGCACTAACAAATCCACCATCAATTGGTACGATGCAAGTGCACAAATTAATACTATATCAACAGTTCGAATCGCTCGCACCACTCATCGCTATGGTACTCCGACTTCAAATGCCAAAACAAATGGTGTCCAATTTGCCACGGTCTATTGATCGCATGATAGTCGTCGCCTATTTGATACTTCTGAAAGGCTCCATCGAGACCAACAGACTTTGGTAACACTCTTGCATGCGAAAAACGTCTTGTGATTGGCGCGCATAGTTCGTCTTGTCCACACGATTCAGCTTTCTTATGTCCGATGACGTTTGTGCTAGCTGGGCTAGAAAAGAATTTACGCTATGAAAAGGCAAAAGCATTAAGTAAGATTGGTTAACTGATTCATGAAAGGATAATATCTGAAATCCAAGTAAATACATAAGTAACAAATTATATAATGGTAATTATATTTAGAATAATACCAGTAGCATTAATATTTATATACATTTTTCCAAGATAGAATAAATGTACATCATGTAAGACATGCATTTTCGGACATTTGCAAAGCAATTGAACTCTTTCAAAAAATAGTAAAGGCAGTCTATTAATTGGAGATTTAAATACAGGAATGAAGCAGAGAGATACATGTACCATACTGTTGTAAGCTAGATATGTTCAGTGGTTTGTAATAGAAGTATTGAGTAAAATTGACGAAGATATCGTATTAGATATGTCACAACACAAACCAAGAATAATATTAGAAAAAATAAATGAAAAACAAACAAGAATTAGAAGTAAGCTGAAGTAATATAACAGCTACTATACGCATACCAAATTGAACAACAAATAATATTGCAAGAGTGTTACCAAAGTCTGTTGGTCTCGATGGAGCCTTTCAGAAGTATCAAATAGGCGACGACTATCATGCGATCAATAGACCGTGGCAAATTGGACACCATTTGTTTTGGCATTTGAAGTCGGAGTACCATAGCGATGAGTGGTGCGAGCGATTCGAACTGTTGATATAGTATTAATTTGTGCACTTGCATCGTACCAATTGATGGTGGATTTGTTAGTGCAAAACGATTTGATGAGCCAAATGACAAAGATATGCACATATATCCAACATTGGTACCACGAAGACAAAAATAGAATGAGCATTGTACCAGTTTTTTGCACAAAGAGTTGAACGAAGATATCATCGATGTGTTGATAGTGCCACTCAATCCATACATTAACGTGCGAAAGTTAACCAATTTACGACAAGCTCACAACATTTGCACTTGGATTTTGTTCATAAAAACATTTTTTCTTCAAGTGAGGTGCAAAAATATCAGATTTTATCTTTTATAACAAAAAAACTACAAAGATATGAATTAAGATATTTTAGTTTAGGATAACACATAAGACGGATATATGACCAATAATAATTATGTCATTATTTTAACATTGAAAATTATTACACAAAAAAATTGCATTCTCAATTGATTCCAATAGTCGTATTGACCATGATTTTGTCTTTAAATATCTTGAACAAACTTTTTGATTCAAAATTTGTTAAGTAAAACCACAAAGTCATTTTGTCAGTACTAGCAAGTGACAGAAAGAACTTCCAAAAACTCTACATTAATTGGAGTAACACCCAAAAAAACTCTGATTTAATTGGAGTAATTCCAAAAAAATTCTGCATTAATTCGAGAGACTCCAAAAAAGCTAGTTTGAGTTTTTAATGAATAACACGATGAAAAAAGACTAAAATCGCATTAATGTTTGCTCAATTATTATCCAAAATATTTTCCTCAATAATATTTTGCATTTTGAAATTGACAAGATTAGACATTCATTTTATTACAAACAAGTTTATAATGAATATGATAAAAAGAACAAAAAATAGACACAAAAAATAGTTTTTGTGAAATCATACTTTCATGTTGGATTGTTTCCACTTCTGCGTCCTAATACATTCAAGAAACATTATTATTCCAATGATAATTATCAAATTACAAATTAATAAATTTGTCCTCAATAATAATAACTTTCCAAATAAATGATCAAAAGCGATCTAGGAAATCAAGGTAGTTTTTTTTTTTAAGTTTTTTTCAGTCTACTTTTGATTGAAAGTATACAAAATACTCCATTTTTTTTTGGAGTATATCAATAAAAGGCTGTATTTGAGGAAATGGCAACGGTTAACATGCCAACAAAGTTACTTGGGTTGACGGATTTTTAGGGCAAAAAATTGTCAACAAAAATTTTGTCCTGATATGTACAAATGTTTAATTGAATATTTTTCAATGAACTTAAAAAATTTGTTTTAAAACTTTATCAAATATATTATTTTGTATTCATTTGAAACAAAAACAAAATTGAATTGAGTAAGAAATTTCTAGAAAAGTAATAATCTAAAAAAGTCTAATAATTAAAAAAATCTACTTCAAAAAAAAACTTGGCATAGAATTTCTTTGTCCAAATCTTGTTAGTCCGCATTGCATTTCAGCTTATTGACATGACGATCAGATTGGCTTCCAAGTATCGACTTGCAAATCCTGCCAATTATCCTCAGCATCCGACGGACGAATCTCCAGTTCATTGCCGCAAACATACTTCGACTATGCTATACGTATTTAAATATTAAAAACAAATGTCCTTTATCTTTTGCTTAGCTTCATTTTTTACAAATACAATGATATACAGATTTCTTTGAAGTGGCAGCCTTGGAATTACAAAAAAGATCCGTCAAAAGTGTCAAATCAATACAATAATGAAGAGAGTATAGAGCAAACTGTTGTGTGTAAGAATATCAAGAGAAAGATTGAGATGAAAAATAAATAAATTAAGATTGGTTTGTATGTTGCGGAATGGAGGTGATAGTAATGATAGACTGTAACGTGACCACTGATAAATTGAACACATTGCTGAGCCGTCGAACGGAGCGAATGGGCGCATTATGCGAGCTGAACGAGCGACTAAATTGCAACGAGTCGGTCTGCGAAAGTGTTTGTGGATAACAGCAATTGGTTTGCGCCCAATGGCTCGCACTTTTACATCAGACAAGTGTTTGCATCGATCCGTCATTACTGAGTGCTCTACACGCAGATAAATTGCGATCGAGAAATGGTGACTAGTGCTACGCCATCGCGTGCAGCGATATCGACTTTTTTATCATCGATGTGCCGTTGCACATTCAATTCCGTTCGCTGAATTTCAGTCATCGCACAAAGTATATCGAGTTTGTGGTTGTCACATTGTGACTTTTTGTCTGCCGCCAGTTTGAGATTGACAAGAAAAAGAAAAAGAGATTATTATGAGAAAGTATATTTTATATGATAAATAAAATAAAAAATATTTATACATATATAAATATATAGCGACTAAGGTGAAATTGAAACAACAAAAATTACCTCAATCAGCATCGATCTTGGATTGTGATGTGTTGGACAAGAGCGAAGGTCACCTGACGATGCTCTTGGATCAATATTAGTGTCGTAATAGATCACATGTGGACATTGTTGACAACTACTTGAGATGATTGAAACAGAAACAAAACAAAATAACAATAACAAAAACAGTGACAATAATATCAAAAAAAAATACAATGAAATTTCATATTTACTGAAACGGTTATTTCGTGCTGCTGACTGCTTTTACTTTTGTCAGTGCAGCTTCGTCGTCCATGAATGATGGTAATCACAATAACCAGTCGACAGTCACTTTGTCCAATGCAGTAACGACGACTGCTCAAGACATAGATAGACATGACGCTAAAGAACGTGAAAGGTTGTTAGATTTGAAACATGAATCAGTGGGTGGATATTTCAGACATGAATCGGATAACACCATGAGTGAGTCATCTTTGACAAGCGACAATATTACGTTCACTGGCATTAGCGAACTATCACTTTGGACTCTCAAGGTGATGACAC
The DNA here is from genome assembly GCA_000512085.1 of Reticulomyxa filosa. Taxonomy (NCBI): domain Eukaryota; phylum Foraminifera; family Reticulomyxidae; genus Reticulomyxa; species Reticulomyxa filosa. The sequence continues at coordinate 4,282 of ASPP01025328.1, forward strand.
ATCCAAACATAAAACACATGCCTCCAAAATGTGTTTTTCATTCCAAAACAAATAACACAATTACACTTCTGCAAAAGAATAAATGTATTTTCTCGAACAGTGGTAAAGCAACAAGGACATTCAGGCTAACCTCTCCAGTTTCTATCAATAACAAAGAAAGCATCCCACTGGAAATTAGCACAAATACTGACACTAGTTCGTCCATTGGAAAATCTTGATCCAAGTTTGTATATAAATAGATATATCAAAAGTAACGTGTTTTTTTTGTTTTGTTTTGATTGATTGACAACTATCACTTCTTCAAACCAATCAAAAAAAAGTATATCTTTGTCACTATCCTTTTTCTCCCCCTTATTGTTTTGTTTCGTTACAAAGACCCAAGAACAGATCAACCAAAGAAGGCGCCCATAAGCAACATGGTAACAGAAAAGACGATGAAAATGGAAAGAAGTGAAGTATCTGAAGAAAATGTACGTACATCATCAGCACAAGGGAAAACTTAAGTGGGTGGGTCTGTTTTGGCAAATCGTTTGTGCAAGCTGGAAAAGGAGATCAAGGGATTGAACGCGGAGATACCAACGAGAGAGATTGCAGCATGACAATACGAGGGACGCGTTGCAGCGCAAAATGCGAGCATTGGAGGAGACGTTGTATTTGCAAAGCTCGGATAAGAACATTGCAACGAACAACAAAAAGATGATATACTTTAGAATGAACACAAGCAGATGTTCGGAAACCATCTGCGATCTGTGCAGCGAGAAATGGGCATAATACTAACAAAATGAAGCATACCAAACGACGGCGATTAAATAGCAGTCAAGAAACGGAAAAGACAATAATTACTGTCAAAATGGAGACTGGTGAAGTTGTTATTGCAATAATAATGCAGCCTTCGCTTACGAATACAAGTACGAGCACAGGTGTGAATGCAAGTATTAATACAAGCATAAATGTAAGTACAAATGTAAGTGTAAATGCATATCAATGGCAGTGGACTGGAGCTGGCGATAGACGACGCGGTGGTGAACAGGTTGGAGAAGGGTAATAGTAATGACGACATAGGTGACAACTTATCGACAGGATCATTGCCGACAATATGTCCTTATCGGCGTAGAGATGCTTATACAATTGATTCATCGATGATGTGAAAAGAATATCAATGCTATTAAAGGCATTACCTTGAAATCATAGGTACTGCGGTCTCTTCTTTCATCCAGTATCACTGAAATCAAAATGGAAAAGATGACAACGGAAATGATGATAATCAGAACGATAATTATAATAGCAACAACAATCTTGAACACTGAAATGCAGACAAATTATGAACAAAAGAGGGGACAACGGTATGAATTGTGTATATTTTGGTACATCTTTACCTTTCTCTTTCACATGAGCATGAATACATTTGCAAGGAACATAAGCAGCGACGGCGTCGCAGTTATATTGGACATATCATAAGAAAAAAAGACATTGATGAAAAATTTCTTTGTTGTCTTTGCACAAAATTTTTTAAACTATTAAACAAAAAGCATCTATCAAAAAAAAAGGTGATACAAAAAAAAACGTATAGCTTCGTGAAGATTTTGACAAGCAAAACCACTACATTAGACTTTGAGCCACAAAAAACGACAGTATTTTGACGACGACAAATGCGAAAGATATTAATAATAATAATGATAATAACAACAACAGATACGCAAAAGCGAAAGAGTGGCACTTCAGCTCGTCGATTGATGGACGACACTTCTGATAGCATGGACGCAAACGACAGACTGCAGGCGAAGCCGACGCCCTCGTACAGCTTGATACACTCGCATGCTGTAGAATCCAGTCTGTATCAAACTTTGCAATTCAAAACTCAGAAAAAGTCCTTTTCTATCATCCAGTTTTGTTTTTTTTTCTTAATCTTTTTTTTTCATTGCTTCGAAGTCACTTTTCTGCTTGTTTTTATTTGTTTATTTGTTTCGTAGTCCCATTCAATTTCTAGTAACAATGGTATCTGTGAAGACTTCGGCCAGAATTGAATGACAAAGACTCAGTTTGAATCAGTTGATTCAAACTTTGTGATGGCAAAGCAGCAGCGTGTTATCCAATCCAGCGGGGTTACTGCTTCGTCAAGACTCTTTGGGTACCACCACTAGTGTGCAAAACGCAAACCAGTCGAACAATCACAACAAAGTCTTAGCAGACAATTCCAATGGCAGCTTACAATCAACACGTGAAACAATCATACAACTGCCCCTGTGGTGGGCACAGTTACCAATGATTGCATGTTTAGAAGCCAAAGCGGCGAGCATTGAAGAGAATTTGTTCGGTGAGGACTGCCTAAACAGTGGCTGTGTGCCTAGCAAGGCATTGTTGAAAGCTGCAAGGTCGCGTTGTACGGCATTAAGCGTGCGGAAGAATTTGGGTTAAAAATTGAAGGAAAAGTTACTGTCGACTTCCAGAAGGTGATGGAAAGAATGTAAAAAATAATGTTTCATTTTTTTTTTAAAAAAAAAAAGAAAAGTTATAAATAATAATTTATACTTGCTCTAAGTATTTTACAAATACTATGTACATATATTGTATACACACAAAAGGATTGAACACTTTTGAATGAAAGGGACAGTGGTTGGAATGAAATGTGAATAGAGCATAGATCTCTCATCACGATGCTTGTGAACGTTTACGTCGAAAATTTATATCGAAAAATAAGATAAAGGTCGGCGATAATGTTGGAGTTTGCACATGCATTAATTGCAGCCGGGGGACAGCAGTCGGTTCCGCCCATCCCAGGAGTGAACACCATAGAATACTTGACCGATCATTCGTTGTGAAATTTGATGGAGTTGCCGTCCAAAATGGCAGTGATCAGATCCGGATCGATTGGCTGCGAGATCGTCCAAGCGTTTGCGCTGTTTGGTTCGCACGTGATTGTTCTCAATCGAAGAGACTGAATACTGGGAAAAGAGGATTACGAGTCTTCTCAAGTGGTAAGTGAATCGACGGAATCGTGTGGTGTCCATTTTATGCTTGGGGTGTCGTATAAATCAATCCGACCAAAGGAAAGGCGGGCATTAAAATTGTCGTTGAACGTGCGGAAGAACTTATTGTTATTATTTTTTTTTTTTTACGTGGTCCTGTATGCTACTGTCTTTTTTTAAACAAAAAAAAAAGTGTAATATATTCATATATTGAAAGAGTGAAAGAAGCAAAAAGTGGCAATAAAGTGATAAGTAAAAAGAGTCAAGAAACGCATCTTATCAGTACAGTTCGCACGAAGTGAATGCATTGAAGATGCTACCTCATCACAGGCAAGTTGTTCGTTTGCTAGAAGTGTTGGAGAGCAAATAAATGTTATATATTGTGTTGGAATTGGTCGAATGTGGAGAATTGTTCAACAAAATAAGTACAAATACAACTATGTGTGTTCAATTCCATTTAATCAAAATATGTTTTTTTTTGGCTAGTCGAAAAAAAAACAACAAAACAAAACAAAATGTTAAGCGAAATGTAAACGTTGCAAGAATGTATTTCCAGCAACTGCTAAACGGTATTCAATGTATGCATAAGCATAAAATATGTCAAATATATTTGAATGTAGATGTTTTGTTGAAAAGTGCAATAAATATATCCACTATATTATATACAATGTATATGAACAACAAAAGAAAATATATTGGCCGAAGAGATCTATATTTCATTGCTCTTTGCTTTTCTTTTTCTTTTTCTTGTTCAATATCTGCTTTTTCTGTTTTGTCATTACTATGTGCAAACACAAGTAACTAATTTGATAACTCTGTGTCCAATTGCTTGCCTTTTACCAGATGTCAATATCATCAACCCGAAACACGTTTATACTTTGTAGAAGATCATACACTGAGATACACTTATCATTGATTGTGTTCAATGAACTGGGTAAAGGCAAATACAAATCTATGAAAGCCAACTGTCGATACGTGACCGAGAAAGCAATGTTCAAATGGATGCAAGACTAGAGACTCGACAGTTAGAACGATACAACTTTGTTGACATTAATGATCTGAGCAAATGAAATTTCAATGATTTGATTAAAGACATTAGCAACAGTGACACCGAGCCACCATTCCAAAGTCCAAACTGCGACACTAAATGATCGATTGCATTTCCCAATTGCGGCGATCACAAATGGACTGTCCGGGTCATTTACGTGAGGTTCCTTTGCAACAGTACTACTAGTTCCAACAGAGATATCCCTTTGTTGTCGCTACATTGGAGCTATCGTCTAACATTTCGCGAAACAGCAAATACAATTGATACGAAGCGTTCATTCCTTAAAAGGCTTTTTTCGCAACATTGCGAATCCTCGCGAGACGCCCACCATAATGGATATGCTGTTGCATTCTTAGCAAGTGAACAAAGGTTATCTTTTGACAACTTGCAGCCCAAGTATCCACAGCAACGTGTGGATGTGGATACATCGTCGTCATTTGTCCAGTCCATTGTAATTGCAAAGTCTGGTTTTTTGAAAACTGTTGAAACCCTTTCATTGCAACTTCCACAAACATGCCCCAAGCTTGCCAAATGTTTTCACTGCCACCGATAGCCCGATTCCACAACGCAGATGAAAAAAAATGCTACTTCAATGACCTTGCTTCGTTTCAATCACTTTTTGATATATCCGAATTTATATTGCCGCATAAGATGCTAACAAACGACTGCATTGCGATGTACTGCACGCCATTTCAATCACTTTGATTGGGCATTCTTTAAACAATCGCGGACTTAATACAAACCAAAAAGGTAGTCATATACTATCAGAACACCTGCACCATAGCTTTGTATTTCATTACTATGCGACTTGTCAGCGTCGTAGCAGGCTTTAGAATGGCTCATAAATGCACATTGATGTCCGTCTCGGCGCTCTCGTTGGTGTTGGCAATGTCTTGGATACTTGTCCACAAATGCCAGTGCAAAGACGTCGAACAATTTGCGTCGCCTCTTTTTGCTTCGCACGTTATCAATCAATGTGCCAATACTTTGCGTGGCAATAGCTTTGATATACTCAACTGGACTTAACTCTGGATTGAATTTGGAGTAGATGCACCACTTGGCCAATGACAACAACGTATCTACCAATTTGTCATCGTCTCTCAATACAATAGTAGTGCCATTGAAAGGCACACAGCATTACATACGTATTTATACTCGGATACAGCTCCTGCTAGATACATTCGTCGCGAAACTGTCCGCGCAAAAGTATAACAATATCGAGTCCAGATTGTAACTAGTCACAAATTCTATCATCCAGTTAGTCTCCAATGAGTATTTGGACAGCGTCTGTGTCTTCACTCCCGATCAGTACAATATAAACTTGCACATTACTCAGTCTTTTACTGAGTCTATCACCAGCAACTATAAACACATATTTAATCACTCCGATTTGGTATAGTATACGTTTATAGAAAAATGATACGTAAGACAAAAGCAAACTTGAGAAATGACGTCTTTGCATTTCTTAGCCAAATTAGTAAGTAACAATAAAGGAGCCTCCTGGATCTTGAGATACATTTCATGAACATTTTGCGAAAAATAGAAGGACTCCGACACCAGTCAGCCTGTTTGCTTTGTCAATCATTTTTTATGGTTTCCGAGCGATCAATTAATACATACAAAGCCATACCAATCTCGGCGACTAAGAGCTGGACTTGTCCCAAATGAAAGAGTTTCATAGTCTTCAAATGGAAGAAGATGTCCCCACATCTTTAATAGTCCAAAGCAAAGTACAACTTTAAATCTGACATGATTTGATTACATATCAACATTATCATTATCAATGATGAATAGTTTTTTTTATATATTAAAAAAGACAACAACAAAATACTTATAAATAATAAAAGATATTTTTCATTTTTACTAAAAAAAACAAACAAATGGAAAAATTTATTTAATGCATTAAAATAAAGCATTCTATGTAAATTGCTGATTTTTGTTATAAAGTTTTAATCTTTATCTATTTAATGTAAAAGTGTTTTTGAAACTTTTTTATATTTCTGAATAAAATAAAATGTATAACAATTTTGAAAAAGAGAAATTCAAATATCATTTATTTTGTAATTGCATTATAAAATTTTGATTCTAACGTCTTTCCACAAAGGGAGTAAATTATCAATATTTACGACAGTTATTAATACTCAACTGCAAATGTTCTTTTTGGTGAGCCATGTGAAGCCAAAAATACACTTTTCTTTGGGTTATCTGGAAATGATGAAAAGCTGGAATATAGCTTTCCTGTGATTCGTTGCATCAACGTGTTGCATCGTTTTTTTGTCTTGCAATCATGTGATGTTGAATTTGGGCATTACTTGTTCTACCCGGCCTATCTATTTTTGTTTCAGCTCATCTAAACAAGATTTATACACTACATCTTTATGTTTATTTTTTACAAATAACTTGTACATTCAAAAAAAAAAACAAACATTCAAGATTCGAATTCATTTTGTTGTATGAAATGTTTTTTCTGATATAATTTGTGATCAACAAAGGGGCAATTAAAAACTACAAAAAAAAAGATTGAACACAAACTTTTTCGTAGATATTATCTAAGACTCTTTACTTGTATTTAAAATTCTATATCATCAAGTAAATAACAAACTATTAGTTCTATCAAAAAAACAAATCTTGTTTTTCTTCATGAAATAAATTTTCCAAAACTATTGCTTTGTACAAAAAAACTTCAAAAATGTAAACTTTCTTAAATCAAAAATTTTTTTTTTTTTTTATCAGCAGATTCATGATGCTGATATGATAGCAGGAAGAAAAAAGAAGAAGTTAGCTTAAAACGATTACGGATGGGGGTTTTTTTATAAATTTTTTTTGAAATAAAAGAAAAAAGAAAAAAGAAAAAAATATTATTGATGCAAAAATTGAAGCGTATTTTCACTGTTTCCTGGAAGCATGCTATACAACCGAAAGAAGGAGCTTCAACAGTACATACAACAGTGATAGTGAATGAATGCACTAGTTTGGGCTTTCTATATACCTTTCTTGCTTTTATTGCGACGATGATTGGATACAATGTATATCGACAATCCTACTTATACGATTTGCAAGACAAACAAGCAGTGGATATGCTGAGTCTGCGAAAAATGGCGTCGATAGTGAATTATGCCAACACGTGTCGTGACCAAACAAATAAGCATTTTGAGACACAAAATTTGGAAGAACTGAAAGCAATCATACAATACTGTCACGACAACAAATTGAAATAAGGCATGTCTGAAGTATGTTGTCTCCAAACGGGATCAGTTTGTCTACCGAAGATATCTATTTTTACAAAAAAAAGGTATAGAAAAAGGATAAATGAAAGATATTTTTGGAAAACAAAAGAATATTCAAATTTTTGAACCTTTGGAAAAAAAAATTTCAAAATGACGTATACTTTTTTTATTTTTTTATTTTTGTTGTTGTCTCTTTTACAACAACAAAAAAAAAAAAAAACAAAAAAAAGGATGATAAATTCACGTAAAATGAACAGTGTGTTATGCATCGATGCGAAGAATATGAAAGTGACAGCGCAAAGTGGTTGTACGGTGCAGCAGGCGCTGAAGGCGATACGGCCGTACGGAATGACGTTGGAGAGCATTCCATCGATAATGACGCAACAAATGGGCGGTTTGACGCAAGTGAGTGCACAAGGAACGGGACTGGACATATGCTCTTGCGACACTCAAGTGGCACCATTGATTGCAAATGATCTATCTTTGCAATGTGCAACAGATAGCGTCATACGAACAAGACAACGACAGCTCGAACTTATTCCGTTTGTTCGCGTGGGCTTGGGTAGATTGGGAGTGGTGATGCAAATGACCTTGCAATGCGTAAAGAGTCACAAGCTGAATGAAGAAGTGCAAGTCTATTCGCACAAAGAGTTGGCGAAAAAGATGGCCGATGACTCGTGGCTGCAAGCTCACCAGCAAACAACAGCTGGACAACCGCAAGGCTTCCATGGACTTGTCAGCTCGTTCATTCGCGACTTGGACCAATGCAAACTGTTCTATTGGAAGAGAAAAGAACATGCCTATTTGACAGGGGCGATCGTGTCGAGTTGAACGATGATATCCTTGGCTTTGATGGAAAAAAGTTTGCGCACAGAATTTCCTAGAAAAATCGGACCCATTTTTGGAAATTTACCTTGTGGACAGCAAATATATTTACAAATATTTTTTAATAAAATGTATACGCATATATATGTACCAAGAATAAATTCAAACTTTCTTTTTAATGATCTCTGTAACAGCTTATTCGTTTTTGATCTTTTTGGCATGTGGGATGGACATGTCGTTGATGATCGTTATTGACTTCACGGGATCCAATGGCCACCCTTTGCACCCTCAAAGTTTGCAATATCTGTCTACTCAGTGTCCGCAATACCAACAAGTCATTCGCACCATTGACAATATTGTGCCTTGCTATGATTCCGATAAAAACTTTCCTGTGTGGATTTGTTAAGCTGAAGAAAAAAAAAATCCTGCTTGACGTCTCCTTAACATCTCCTTTTTTTTTTTGTTTTTTTTTAAAATTATAGAGCAAAAGATACCAGATGGAAAAGTATCACATGACTTTGCATTGAACGGTAACGAATTGAACTCGGAAGTTCATGGCATTTATTGAATTGAACAAATGTACACTTTGGCGACAAACAAGTGGAGTTGTATGGGTCGACCCTTTTCCAACCGATTTTGTCCAAGGCTATCGCCTCTGCTGCTCATTCCAACGTCAAAAACAAAATTCAATATTTCACCTTGCTAGTTTTGACTGATGATGTTATCAATAATTTCAAAGAAATCAAGGATTTGTTTAGTTATATTTGTTTAAAAAAAAGTGGTTAGAAATATCATATGTAAATTTATTTTTTTTTAACTTGAAAGATTGTATTGGGCAAATAAGTACTTGTCATTGTCGATCATTATCGTTGGCATTGGACTGGCCGATTTTACTCAAATAGAAGCATTAGATGCTGACAGTGGAGCATTGAAGAATTCGCAAGGCGAAGCTGCCAAACGTGGCATTGTCCGATTTGTATCGTTACGCGATTACTCGAAGCCTCTTAGGGACGCCAATGGCCATGTCATTGGATTCACATACACACGTTCCGCGGAACTTTCCAAAGAAAATTTGAAGGACATTCCACAACAATTTATGAGCTATATCAAAGCTTATAACTTATCGCTACTCAAGCTGACTACTGCTGTTAACATATTACCCACTATATATATTTATATATTTGTGTAATCAAGCAAAAATATTACAGTACAAATATCAGTCTTGTTTGACTTGGTTTGGGGGTTTAGAAAAATGTAAATTCGCAGTTTGCTGTTAGTGCTCGGACAAAACAAATTCATTAGAAGTCACCTAGTTTTATCTTGGTGCCGATCTTCCACTCCCTCTAGGCTGGCACAAAGCCTATGACACAGATGGCACTCCTTACTACATCGACTACAACAGCAAAATCACTCAATGTGAGGTTTGTTATCTTCGCGTATTCTTTATTTATTGTAATAAACCGTTGTGTCACTTTGCTAATGTTTTTTTTGTAACTGTTCTTTGATTGTAATAGCATCACTCTTTCCAAAAGCTTAACACAACAACAATGACAACCATATAAAACACTAAATGGACAATTTTTTAATTGACAAAGAAAAATAAATACCATTTTGTGCGATAGAATTGCGAGCATAACAAATTTGAAAATATAATCTATTATTTGATCAAAATATTAAATTGTTTGTTTAGTTGCTTTGTTTTTTTTTTGCCAACAAACTTGTAGTCTTTGGTTGTTTTGCCAAATAATAAAAGTTTAATTACAGCATCTAATAAACATAATATACAATATACTCTAATTAGACTGATACAACAATTTGTATATTTTTTTATTATCATTTAATGATTGTATACAATGATTAGTATCACATTTTAGTTTACAATAATTTCCAAAATAAGTAGTTCACTTTCTAAATGTTCTAAGGTGTATTTAATCTTTTTATTTCTGTATTTTTGTTATTGATTTCATTATTAATTGATTTATAATATGCATAGTATGTTTTATCTTTTAATAACCTATTTTATAATTATATCCTTGAATTGACTTTTCTTTATTTTGTTTTTCTTTAAGTATTCGTCGCTGTCATTTTCGTATCTTTCTTGTTTCTGTGTATGTTCATGCTAGTGTCAATGTGAGTATTTGCGTTCTTGTATGTTTGCATTGTGTTCATTGTGTTCGTCGTGTTTATATTCATTGTATTTGTTGCTCTGTCTTTGCTTGGGGGACTGTATATACCTGTCTGTCGTATATTGTCGTCAATCAACCACAAATGCGAATACGCTTCCCAAATATCTTCGCAATCAAGCAAGTGCTTGAAAATTTTCGGTAACAAGAACGATTCGGTTTATTTTTTTGTCATTCTGCCAAAGTTTCTCATCAACACATCTTTGGATAAATCCTTTCGGATTTCTGCTCAATACTTCAAGTAGCTGCACAGTGAATAAAAGTCTCGATATCCGAAAAAGTCAAATTTGAATGGAGAGCTGTCGTGATCTTTCATTATCGAATCGTATAAAGACGCACCACTCGATATTATTTTTTGTGATGTTTGCTCAAATTGCTAATGTCTTGAATGATCCTTTTTTTAAAACAAAAAAAAATATGTACGCTCAATATGTACATAAGTATTACGTATATGTTGCAAGTGAACAATAGTAGGAGTCTTGGTGACCAAAGCAACCAAAATGACAAAAAAATTTTCTCGAAAAGCGAGATTGAGCGCAATTCCAGGCGAGACTTCCAGTTTTCGAACATAACACAACTGCTCTGTTCCATGTTTGCTTGAATTTGATATATTGATGTGATTTTTCGACGACCCTTTGCTCGATATTTAACTGATAGTAGCATTGTGTCAATGCTAACGTGATGGACTCGACCACACTTTGATACGTGCCGACGGTTTCACGATTATTGAAAAAACCACCAACTCACTTGTCAGATATCACGCAACGAGCACACATCGCGGTTTCGCAACTTTCCCTTTTTTTTTTTTCAAAGCAGATTTAAAAACACACATATAAACTTTTTTTTAGACAAAATTACATTAAGAATTTTTGAGACACAAAAGTGCAACCAATGAAGGCAAATTTGAGTGTTTCCAAAGTTTTCAATGCGTTTTCTCTTTCTTTGACGTTATCTTCAGTTCCTTTAAACTATTGCAGTTTGTCCAAAAAGTCGGATTTGTTCGACCATGAATTGGTGGTAATGAGTGCAATATATTGTTGCTAGTCGAACTCGGGCAACGAGCCAAATATCTCCCATTTCTTTATCCAAGTCGTCAATGTAATATTTGTTAACATTGATACTCTTTTCATTGTTGGTTCAATGCACATATGACCACAACGTTTGCCGGAAATTCTCTTCCCTTCAAACTATGATCACAAAATACTTCTTTGAGCACACTTGTATTGATTTCGTTCAAAAATATCAAGTGAATCCTTCCTGACCATTCTTCTGCACTTTTCAGATGTTGTGTTCCACTCGGTACCCGCCGTGTACATCAATTGATGTGGTTTTACCAAATCACTATATTTTAGTGCATTGTTTTATTCATTTTTGTTATTGTTGTTATTTGTTTTTGATTTTGCTTTATCAGCATTTTTTTAAAAAAAAAGATTAATTATTTCTACTATAATCAAAACATGAATTCCTGCTTTAATTCTGAAAAATATGGTCACAATCTTCAAAATATTGTCGAATGTCAACTATGTCCACTTGTCTCCATTTTTCTGTTTCATCGTCGCGTCTTCGCAAAAAAAAAAAACACTTAAAAGAAAATATGTAAGTATGCATTCGTTTTTACGTATTTATTTAGTGTAATTAGGAAGTTCTTTTCTTCTTTTTCGTACCTCAAATCTTCCACAAATTTAAAGTAGTAAAAACAATTTTTCTTTTTGTGTATCTCGATCTTCCGAGTAAATGCCTTGATACTGCAATACAATTCTTTTCGTTCCAGATCATCTTCAGAATTGTATAATTTCCATGAACCAAAATATTGCATCTTCATGATTGTTGTTGTTGTTTAAATTCATCGACAGCAACGACAATGAGTGATCCATTTCCGTTTTTGCTTGATTCAGATCATTTTCTAATGTTGTCAATTCCATATGCAGCATGGTCTGATAAAAAAAAAATGCATACATAATGTATATGTGTACGAGTTATTATCATTGTTGTGCCAATAATAAAATGTATTCACTCACCGAATCTGCAATTCGAATTTGATTTAATAACACAATGCGTTGATCAGTGGACTTCCATTCTCGGATTAAAAAAAATTCCTATGTGCCTTTTGCCTCTTGCAAACTGTCTTCGGGATCTTGGACTTTGCGTTCGCTATACATATTGCATGCGATTGATTGCAAGGACTTTGCAAGTGAAAACACTATCATTTGATGCAATGGAATAACTTGCTGCTGCATAATGGGCACGTTGGTATTTCGAGTGTATATAAAGTTTTACACTTGCACCAACTGGAGATACATAAATTGCAAAAAGGACTTTGATTGATTGCTATTTTGTTGTTGTGAAAATACGTAAAGACAAGAGTATGTACAAATCAAGAAACAAAGTAAAAAAAACAAAAACACATCTTTGACATTATTGCCTTATCAATTCTTCCATTCTGATGCGATCGATGTCTTCATTATCTTGATAGTTCCAATCTGGACTGTAATCATCTCTGTCCCTCAATTCTCCTCTTTGCAAAGCGTACAAATATTTTAGCACAAATTGCTCTTTTCCATTTAAATTGAGTGTGTTCTTACGCACTCGATTTGGATACAATGGCTTGGCCTTGCGAAGTTTGTCCAGCACTTCAAAACATGAAATTGGCAATTCATTGATGTGATCTCCGAAAAAGTGAAACTATTTCAACACACCCAACAACATCGTTGGCTTGTGGGTCTTGCATAGCAACAGCGACTCGATATACCCATCCTCCCGATCACGACCTTAATATTACTTTCGGTTATATTAGTCAACACAAGTCATAACCAAAATACCACTGTATATTTCATTGTACCAGCAGGCATATACACCGTCACATATGCTTGATTTGCAAAAGAACTATCACAAAAAAAAAGGTGAAATCATATAAACTTTTTTGTGGTGATTATATTAAAGTTTATTTTTAAAAAAATTTTGATAAAATTAGCCCATTTCACTGCTTCAACTTCACAGGCAACATCGGCTACTCGCAGACTTACACTGTTGCGCCGATTCTATTTCTTATTTAATGCACCTTTTTTTATTGTACGTGCAAAAAAAAACAAAGCAATACATTATATATACATATGATTGTTTTGAGTCTGTAAATGTCACAAATCCATACTAATCTCGACTGTAGAGTTCAAAACAGTACAACTTCAAGTCTGTTTGAAATGACATGATTTGAGCACATACCAACATTATCATTCTAAATGATGAAAAGTTTTTTTTTTCAAATTAAAAAAAAAGGCCAACAACAAAAGATACTTATAATAATAAAGATACTTTTCATTTTTCAAAGAAAAAGAAAAAAATAATCTTTACTAAAAAACAAATGGAAAAATTTATTTAATGCATTAAAATAAAGCATTCTATGTAAATTGCTGATTTTTGTTATAAAGTTTTAATCTTTATCTATTTAATGTAAAAGTGTTTTTGAAACTCTTTTATATTTCTGACTAAAATAGAATATATAACAATTTTGAAAAAGAAATTCAAATATCATTTATTTTGTAATTGCATTATAAATTTTAATTCTAAACTCTTTATACAATCCAATCATTTAATTTAGAAAAAATAAACTTGTCAAAGTGAACATTTTTTTTCCATTCATGGGAGTCCCAATATCATTATCAACAAGTATATAGGATTTTTGTGTTGAAGTTCTTAAATCTACAACTATTGTTATATCATATAGCTTAATATTTGTTGATGGATCTACGGCAAAAGGTATTTTTTATTTGGAACATATCATTCTTAAATATGCTTTTTCATTTTTTTTACTTTGTGGTTGGCTAGTCCAAGAATAGGACGCATAAGGTAAGTTTGAGATAAATGAATACGTTGATGTAAAAAAAAGTAGTTGACATATTGCTGCAAATTCTATTTTGTCCATCATTAAGGTTTAGAAAGTATCGATTCAAACTGCAAACACGAACAGTAGTCAATAAATATTCACAACTATATGACACAACGCGGGTCAATTCTCATTGATGGAAATGGGAGCGATCTACGTTGGACATGACTATGGCACCAGTGTCGATGATAATAATTCGCAAAATGTTCGAACATGCGATCAAGTGCATTTACATGCACGTACACATTGCACACGACGTCATCGAGAACAGTCTGTCGATAATCGTGTGGATCATCATCTTGCAAAATGCATGTGCCAATATCACGAAAGGTAGAAGCATTGTGTGCAGTTACTAATATTATCGTCTTCTGCACACAACGACGAAAAAGATTGCAAAATTATACCCACATTTGATCAGTTGGAGTCGTTGGAATCTAGCGGAAACTCAATAGTAGTTCTGTCATGTATCAAACAACAATTAGTATCTTTAAATCTTTTTTTAGCACAAAAGGATTAGTCGACGAAAGGAATAACAAAAACAAAGGCGCCAAAAAAAAAGCAAGTGCAAGTACCAATATAAATGTCAATGCTAATGCATGGAGAGGAAACAGTGACAAGAATAAAGATGAATTTTTCAATTCAATTCTTTGATTTCTACAATTCCGTGATTGTACAATCTTCGTTTTCTTATTTGTCAATATTTTCCTGCCCCTTTTGCAAAAAATAATAAACCACTACTCGCCATATTTCTTTCTACTTGATACATCTAGTGGATCTCCACAAACACCAAGATATTCTAATAAACGACTGTGTGGAGCGACTGCTGCATATCGAGCCAGTTGATCACAAAGCGATGATGCAGAAATTAAGTTAGCTATATAATTTTTGGAATAAATTTTAGATACTGATCAAGTTTTTGCACGCATTACTATTAGTGGCTATATTGTTATTGCGATTACTGTTGTTGGTACGCGAATTGGAACACGATGCGCTAACATTTCGATCACTATTGCTTTCCTTGCATTTGTTGTTGTCGCTTGTCTGTATCAAAGTAAAAAGCACAAGGCAGTGCCCGTTCACTTGAGCGCTTGATCCCAATTTCATTACCTGGCTGCTGGTCAATCTTACAATCACAAAGACTTCATTAACATATAAATCAAAGAAGACCTCATATTGAAGGAAACTTATAAAATAGCTTCGCTCGGTCTCCTCAATCTTTTTTTTGATATCATTGACTACGGCCAGTACCTTGTCAGGAATAAGCAATCGTTTCGACATTAAAGCCTTCTGCAATCCGGTTAACAATTGGATTGTGCTCTGTTCCGACGCATTTGACTCATTCCCCAATCCCAATGTATTGATCTGCATTTTTTATTATTTGCAAGGTGTATGTTATTTAATATTATATATTCATATATGTAAATAGCGTAACGTATTGATTGACACAAAATTCGATCAATTCTGCAAAACATTGACATAATGATGTTCAGATGTACTTTGTGCAAGTGATATTGGATTTTTCATATCCGGAGATGTTTCATTTGTTTTTGACTCTTTTTCTTATTTTCGAGTCAGAGAAATAGCTTTGTATGGTGGTGACCAGAGCATCATCTGCGCATTTGAGCATCGACTCTCGTGTCAACAGCATATCTGCCAAATCGTCTTTGATGGAAAAGCAATCAAACAATCGCAATAGCACTTGTTCATGTACTTCTTTTTGGGAATACCCTTTTGTCAATTTGTATATAGCAGCTCCATATTTCTTGGTTTTCTTCTTTCGACATTGTTTTCTTTTTCATGATGCTCTTTCGTTGCTTTTACATCCTTTCAGCACTTATCTCTTGTGACTACAATCTGCGAATTTCCAATACTTGTTTTTACAGCGGCGATTATATCAAACAAAAATTTCAATTTACTTTTGAGCAATTGATACACAATATCAAATGCACGGAGTAATGTTTCAATGATATGTTCATTCCATCTGTTTTTTTATTTTCCCATCACAAAAATCAATGGCTCCAAATATGTCTTCCCATTTCACACGTGCGCCCACTGCTTCTTGTTTTGTTAATGCTTCCACTTGTGCGTCTGTCTTCTCCTCCTTCACTTCATTCTTTTTAATTGCTTGTACTTCTGCTTTAACATCGCTTGCTACATTTTTGTCTTCTTGGAGTTGCTCCAATTTCGTCAATTCGAGTAATGACACTTTATCTTTATCATTTTCTTTCTCCAGACGCTCTTCATTCTCCGTTTCGGCTGCGAAGATATCTTCGGATGAGCTGTGTCGATTTGTTATTTTTAGATACTGGATTTGCAGCCTTTGTCGGTGACAACAATTTGTTATTATAGTGGAACTCACAATCCGACAAAACAAAAACTTGTCTTGTTCTTGAGTGTCTGTCGGGTACTTAATCAATTTGGGTTATTTCATTCTCCAGCCCCGTCCATTTCCCAAAGTGTGTTTCATCTTCTTCTCACCTACAAGGAGCAGCATTTACTCTCGCTATTGTGCTCTTCAGTACTCGCAGCTGTGGAAGTAGTGTTCATATGCACTTGCTTCACATGTTTATATACATATATGTATATACATACATAAATATAAAACGTACAATTTTTTTTTTTGTCCACACTTAATAACATCCAAACAAGCTTGTATTGTCTGTGCAAGTGAACAGATCCGAATATATATCATTCATAAAAAAATGATAGCTTAACTTGTCGTCTGAACCTTCTAAGATCCGCAAATCGTACTTTCGTTTCAAAAAGCCATTTATCAACGACGACAATTTGTCTATCGGCATCTCTGTCTCAAAAGTCCAACTCCTCTCTTTATTCATCGCTATTTTCATCTAGTTTTTCCTTGTTTTTTAAAAGTAATTTATTAAACTTTTTTAAAATAATTTTGTCCTCTTTTTATATAATATATATATGTATATATAAACTTTATTTGCATGATCGATGCTAAAGTCATCTTCAGAATCACGTGAAAACTGAAGTCTAGTCTTGGGTATGGACCCAGAACTGCCATTGTCTTTGTCACTTTCAAAATAGACTTTGCCATCCATGGAAAAGTGGATTTTCGAGATTCGTGATTAATGTAAGTTGTAAAAAGCCTTTGGATCGACGCCCCTTTCGTGACCGACGATATCATATGGAATTGGCTGCGTTCAATTCTCAGCACGTTCAGTCCTTGCGCATTCACCACGTTACCAATCATATTGGTCCAATATTCACTTCATATGTCGACTCGACCAGAATGAGAAATTTGACAGCCCATTGAACAGCATTGTCAACATTATCAGACGTCGTCGTTATTGCCGTTGTCATACTAATGTTAGCGTTTTGAAGGATGGCATTGATCAAAGGTGTGTCTTTGTCTTCTAACTCGTCTGCAAGTAGCAGGATCAAATCATCCGTTGAGTTGTCTAGAAAGAAGCAATTGCTTGCAAGCATTACACTCACAGAGCGCTTAATGCCTTGCGGCACGATCTTCATCAATCTTCTGAAAGTACTAGTCAATACCATTGAACCGCACCAATGTGGTACCCGTGTGGAATGAGTGTCCTTATTCCAAGGGGTTCTGTATGCACACATTGCTGTTGTCAGTATCATTACTCACTGTGCTACTATCACCTCATCATACCTTCTTTCTTTAAAAAAACTGAAGTAATAGGATCCAAACAAGTTTGTACATTCTGTGCATTGAACATTCTCGAACACGTATTATTCACGAAAACAAACAATTGAACTTGGTCAACGACACATCGGATTGAACCGATAAAAATAGTTGTCCAACAAATGCGTGAACATTCCCTCGATCATAGAGGAGATGTATCCGGACATAAACATGATGATGGCTGAGTACATACTTTGCTTAGTGTCCACATCTGGCGAGTTTCAAATCAGGTGGCAACAGGTTGCTATTGTGATTTGCATCGGACGATGTTTGCAAGTGTAGACATCGACCACGCAGGCTTCACAAATGTGGAATAGCAAAAACTTGACAAACGACTTAGCGTACACTTGCAACCACTTGTCTTTGTTGTGTTCGAAGACAGCACTGAATTAAGCTACGTCGACAGCCTTTTTTTTCATTTAATTTATAACGTGCAAACATATACTTTTATTTTTTTTGTCTTTTGACATGTACAAATGTGTAATTTAACACTTTTCAATGAACTTAAAAAATTGTTCAGAACTTTATCAAATATATTATTTTGTATTT
>ASPP01025345.1:0-15922 GCA_000512085.1 Reticulomyxa filosa
TACATTACCAATAATTGATAATAGCTTACACTTGCGTTATGTATCAATTATGATCAACATCTTTTTGTTTATTAAATATCGTAAATAAGGTTTGCGAGAGAGAAAGATGATTTAATAGCGCATTTGATAACTCAAATGATAAGATAATTTGAAATGCTGTCAACCTAAATAAAGAAACAGTTTTAATTCAATTATTTTCAATCAAATTGACATCCCTGAACTAAAAAAAAACGTAATTGGCATTTGACATATTAGATCGGGGCTTTGATTTTTCAATAACTTGAATTTCAATCAAAAGATAGAAGATGTTGATGCAAATGTATGTTTAATTTTTGTGATTTTATTAGCTTAACTTGGATGTTTTTAACTAGCTTTGCCAAAACTTTGACCGGAAAAACCATCACTTTGGATGTACAGCACAGCTACAAATACAAACGTGAAAGCCAAAATTCGGATAAGAAGGCATTCCTCCTGAGCAACGTCTAATTTTTGCCGGCAAACAATTGGAAGATGGCCAAACCTTGTGATTATAACATCCGAAAGGAAAGCATCTTGATTTGGTGTTGCGTTTGCGAGGTGGTGCAAATGTTAAGTTTGTACAGTAAAACTAAAATTTGTTTGCAGGCTTGTTGTTTTTTTAAGTAACTATTTTTTTTTTTGCTAGCTTAACTTCTTTTTTTGCTAGTAGTACCTTTTTTTTTACAAGTGGTAATTATTTTTTTTAAGTAGTACATTTTTTGTTATTGTGAACAAAATAGTTTTGTGAAGACTTTAACCGGAAAAACAATCACATTGGACGTGTGGAACCCAACACAATCCAAAACGCAAAAATTCAGGATAAAGAATTTATTCCTCCAGAACGGCAACGTTTAATCTTTGCAGGAAAGTAATTGGAAGACAGCCACACTCGACAAAAGGAAAGCACGTTACATTTGGTTCTCCGTTGTTTACGAAGTGGAGCAATGCAAAATGTAAGTAGTTCTTTTTATTTTTTATGCATGAGTTGTTTTTTTTTTATACGTATGCGTGTTTTTTCCGAGATTCGTTACGTATTAAATTTGCTTTTTTGTTACTTTGAAAACAGTTTCGTGAAAAATTGCCAGCAAGACAATCACGTTGATGAACACAACGATACAACCCAAAACGTGAAAGCCAAAATCCAGGATAAAGAATTCCTCCAAACAACAACGACTGTCTTTGCAGAAAGGCAATTAGAAGATGGTCGCTTAAGTAATTACTATCCAAAGAAAGAATTTAAATTTGATTTTGCTAAGGGCGATTGTAATTGCTTTTACCAATTTTAAATTAGTTTTGCCTTTGAAATTGGCCCCAATTGAATACTTTCTTGTATATAACGACTTGCACAAACTTACTGTTCCACAAACAAAATAAGGCCATATCATAAGTATAAGATTTGGAAAATTTTGCTCTAAGCGTCAACAAGCGCATTCACTTTTGCTCCTCCTGTATTTCTGAGCACGTCCTCAGAAACTAAGTTAGTTAATTGATCTGAGCTTTTCTCCGAATTGATTTCTAATTTCTCGCATCGACCATTTGAAGCAAGGGCAATATCTTTAAAATTTGCTTAGCTCGCATATCTACAAAGAAAGCATATACATTGATGTTTTCTTTCAGGATATTACATGTTTAAAAAATTGAATATTAAAAAAAATGTTTTTGATCAATCTAGGAAAAAGTTATTATAAAACCAATTTCATATTTAAAGACTACAAAATTTGTATATATATTTAGAAAAAATTATTGCTAAATGTTTATTTTTCATGAATAGAATCGATAGAAAATTATCTGTTTCAAAGGAAAACTCACTTAACAATAGTGCCCACATCGAATAGTGTCCCAAATTTTTATTATATGTATAAAGTAAATTTACATATGAATAAATAACAAAATATAACTCCTTTTTTGACATAAATTCGATTTGAACAAATTTTTCTTCTTGTATTTGTAGTATTGAAGATCTAATATCGATTCCAGAAACATCATATTGAACTATAAATTTTTATTTTGTATTAGATGATGTAACAGCTATGTATTTTCAATTTCCTTTTTTAATTGTTCAAATGCTTCGTCATGTATTGTAGTCCATTTACAAATCAAATTTTGTACTTAATTTGCACTTTTTCTTCTGCTTTTTTTACTAATTCAAATATTACCTTAATGTCAAAGTGATCTATGTCTTGTTTACTGGTGATTCTTGAACTTGGCAAAGAAGCTGTTACAACGCCAGAGTATATATCTTTTTCATCATATCACTTATGCGTTGACCCTTGAGTGCTTATTGCTTCTGCAACTTTGGCGTTGATTCGTATTTCTCGTCATTTTTATCTCTACTTGTGCTAGAAGATGATTTGAAATAATCATAAAAATTGAATTTTTCAAATTTTCAAAACATTTATTGAAATTAAACAGAATTTTGCAAAAAATGGCACCTATTACGTTACTTTATGAAGAAAATCGATCCTAATTTTTTCAACAGTGTCGTTATTTATTTTTATTTAAAGTTATTTTTATTTTTTAATTGTGTTTAGCTTTAAATTTATGGTTAATTTCTTTGTTAGTCATCCATTGATTTAAAACAAAGCGAAAGTTACATTAGCGACATTATGATAAATCTAACAAAAACAAATGACTAAAAAAATTGTGAAAAAATACCCATTTAATAAATATTGTGCAATTTAACAGCAAGAAAAAAATTCTGAAGGACAGATATGACGTTTTATATATCATAAAAAAAAATTTTTAAATTTAAAAAGACATTGAAAAATAAATGAGCATTAAAATTATCAATCCCATTATTAGAAATATTTCATAATGAGTGTTCTATTTTTTGCAAACTACTGTATCTGGAAAATGTGGTAATATTTCTGACAGAAGCCAAACATTTTCTACAATTCGCCTATTAAAACTGCGAAATATGTCTAAAGAAATGAAATGTTGAAAATTGATCAGTTTCATAGATTACCATTTAATGTCTGCTATTTTTTTACAATATATTTTGCGATATTTATCGCAGTCATTGAACGAAGAAATTGGAATACATTTAAATTTTCAAAATGATATATCTTTTAGATCTATTGGTCTTTGTGAAATTTTTTGATTTAGTTGCGTTTTGTTTATTGGGATGCTGTTTCTTATGTAAGAACTGACTGCTTTTAAACTTGAAAAAAGTTTTGTAATCTATGATACAAATTAATAAGAAAACAAAGCAATCTGAAATACTTCACCCTAACGACAAATTAGTTTTCGTTTACAAATGCACCATTTTAATTCAAATATTTATGTGAGCAGAATTAATGCTACTCCTTTCACTTGCTCTGAAGTAAGCATCAAATGTGCAATTTAGGTGTAAATTTGATTTTATAAGCCTCAACAAGCTCATCACCTCTCGATCCGCCAGCGTGTTTAAGAATTGTCGTAGAAACAATATCAGTTAATTGATCTGAGCCTTGCTCTGGGCCTTGATCTGAATTAATTTGTAATTCTGCACATTTACCACCTGAAATACGGGCTATTTTTTCAAAATGCCTTTTTGCTTGTTTTCCCACATAGAAGGCATGCACAGTGATGTTTCTTTTTTTAAGAAACCAAGTTCTTTTTTATAGTGAGTGGGAGAAGAGAATTCTGTATCTTTCCAATAGCTTTCTCCTTCGATCTGTCTTCTCTTTTCCACTTCCTTTCTTTTATTTGGTGGCATGTCTCCAATTAAAATAACTTGTGAAACTTCTATTTTTTTGGCTTGTGCATTGACATAAGCGAGCCCAATTTCAATAGCTTCATTTCCCAGTCCATAATCTACACAAATGGTCTCCATAAACTTACGCAAATTATCAGGTTTCGATTCCCAGGGAGAAGCTTGCAAAATCATATCTTTAGGTGCATTGTAATTGCGATACACCACAAATTGCATCTCAAAGCAATTGGGAGGTAATCCATGTCCTTTTAAAATTATTGAAATTCGGTCAAACATAGTACAAACTGTGTTTTTTGCTTTTTGCAATAAATACTTCATGGAACCAGTTGCATCCATAAGCACTACTGTACGCGAAGCTTTTCTCTCTTCTGCTCCTTTGTTTCGCTCAAATAACATTTTCTTCACAGTATTTACTTCTTTTCTTTTTACCGATGCAATCAATTCTTCACTCGCTTTATGCTCTTTTGCAGCATATTTTATATATTTTTTATTCTCAGAGTATTGAGTTTTAAAGAATTCATTTCGCTTTGCATTGAGCATTGGATAAAGACTATCCGATTTGCGTGCATTTTCTATTTCTATTTTGCTTGAAAATTTCTCAAGTAATTTATCACATAATACCAAACTGTAAGAACCAGATCCCCCTTGTCTGGCAGTACGCCCTTTGATTTGTACTTCCTCAGACAACTCTTCAGAAAGAAAGGTTTGAATCACATGTGGTCCACCATTGGAAGACACAATTTCATCACGACAAACAAAGTCAGTTCCTCGTCCAAATGCTTTGGTGAACAATCCCACTTGGCCAGAACTGGTAGCACGCTTAATAAGGGATTCTTTCTCTTCGAACGAATTTTCTTCAGTCATTACAATTGCATCATTTTTAATATCAGCAAAATTTGGTGATTCATAAAATTCCATTAATTGTTTTTTGGTCTCAAAGAACACCAATACAGCTCTTTTTGTTCCTTGTGTTTTCCCAACAAGTCGATCATCAATTTCTTTTTTAAGAATAGTGAAATAATTATTTTCATCCACAATGAAAATGCTCCCTTTTTCTGCAAAGACGAGTCGGCTCTTGCCAAACAAAGATGGCAAATAAGTATGTTTGGAAATGTGATACCCTTTCTCCATCACTCCTTTTTCAGATGCGCTCAATGTCTCTAATGTTCCACTCACACCCATAATGCTATAAAAATGCTCGGGAACCGTTACATATGAGAAACTACCAATTTGAAATGAAAGGAATATGTTTTTTTTGAAGCTATCATCACTAATTTTATTTTGCTCGTGTTCATGATAATACGCAAATAAAGTCTTGTAACCATATCGAATATTGTAAGAAATACCATCTTGTTCTTTGTATCCAATTTTATCATTGCTTACTTGATATCCATGCGATTCAAAGACTTGGACATCATTCAACATGTCTTTAATCGCTTCATCCAACAATGAATCCCATCCTTTCAATACATTACAACATGCCTTGTATTCATTGGATTGTTTTACATTCTCCAATTTCAAAAACAACTCTCTCTTCTTCCAAATGAAGTCAATAAGTTTGGTAATGATATCATGGCGTAATGTTGCTGCAGGCGAATAGCAATTGCCATAAAAGTCTTTGCTGAAGAATACATCGACTTCGTCAATTAAAAGTACCTTTGAACGAGCAACTCGAGGAACATCACTAACTTTTTTCTCATCATCATTACCAGGAAGGATTAAATTTTCAACAAGTTTGCGCACATCACCTTCTTCATTAATAATTCTTTCACAAATCTTATTGAATGTGCCATAATAAATAAAATCAATTACACCCAAGATATTAAATAATGGCTCAAAACTTTTGAAATCTCTGCTGCTCAAGTATTCACTGTAGGACACACAACTTACATCAAAGCCAAATAATGCTAATATACAACAAGTAACCGCCAAGGTCACTGATTTCCCTTCTCCTGTTCCGATTTGAATCAAATGATTTGTCAAGCCTTTTGTTTTCTCTTCCACACCCAATATACGGAATATGGAAATCACTTGAGCTGGATGTGGTTGTACCAAATAAGAGTCTTGATCTTTCACTCCTTGTGCATCATGATAGTATTGTGCATGTTGAAGTGTCCACAATGCAAAAATATTAGCTATCATTTCAGGAATGCTGTTTCGAATACTTACATCCCAGTTTTCATCTTCTGGTATCTGTCTGATACCACGAGCACACATCCTTGCATTATTTGCAAATACGCCAAGTTGTTTGGAATTGTCCTTGGTTTTAATTAGATTGTCACGCACAAGTTGGCAATATTTTGTGTCAAAATTTTCAAACATTTTTTTTAATTTCGATTTGTCGATTGAATCACCTTTGACTCTTATCTTGTCCAAAACATAGTTAATTCCATGTTCTTTGCTTTTTTTATTGAATAACGAAATCGAGTATCCTTTAAACACGCTATGCTCAGCAACAATCATTTTACCTATTCCGGTTGATTCTTTTTCCAATTGTAATGCTAATGCAGCAATACCAATACCACTGTTCTTTTTTTTGAAAGTATTCAATAGTTCATCAATGAGTTTATTTATAACATCTTTGAAGTCAAAAATATTTATTGATATTATCTCCATTTTCACTAAGCAATTCACAAGATTTTCTGGTCGTAGATCATCTATTGCATTTTTTTCCAATTGGATGATTTGTTTGTTCACCATTGAGTTAATGACTTCAATTTGGGAGTTTGCAAAGTCTGAAAGGATTGAATACTTTTGCATAAAAATAAAGCATTTGTACCAACGATTGAGGCAATTACAATCGGAGGGGGTCCACTTAGAAATGTTCATAGTGTCAATAGAGTTTTGTGTGTTTTGTTCTAATTGTTTTAAACGCTGTTCAAGTTTCTTAATATTTGTAACGTGGTTTTGCATTGAGACATTTGCTGCATAAAGTCAAGTGTATCTTTCATGTTTTGGAAATATTGATTTAGTTCCATATCATTTGCTTTGGTGGTGGTCTCATTAATTATTCCTTCCATGATCATATCATTTAACATTTTCTCCAAATGACTATTGAGAGTATTCATTATTTCCGAATACGTCCATAGATTGGAAGATGTGCTAAAGTCTTCAGGGATACCACAATCCATCTTTTTTTGTTTAAATGTTTTCAATTTTTGCTAAAAATTATCATCGCCAACTATTTTTATGATGTCTAACACTTTTTGTAAATCTTGAGCATTTTTTTGCACAATGTTGATATTGCATTTCTTTTCCAACGACGAAAAAGAGTTGGAGATTTTTCTATCTAATTCTTTGACTTTCTCGTTAAAATCAGACGGCATCACTTCATTAGCCTTATTTTTCATATCTGCCTTAAAATCCATGCATTGAATGAAAAAGTCCAATAACTGTTCTATGGATTCTATTGTCTTGGGGCTAACTTCATAACGATCCAATACACCCAAACTAGTTATTGTTTTTGTCGGAACTTTCCAAATTGATCAGTAAATGTGTTTCGAGTCGATTCGAAGCTGTTGTTAGCTGCGGATAGATTTAGTTTTGTTGATTTAATATTGAGTAAATCTTTCAGATCCTTTAATACTCCAGTTACATCTTCGTTGGCCCATTTTTGATTTATCCTTTCAACCATATTTCGAATTATTATGGGTGCTTGGCGTTCAATCTCGTTTTTTTCAAGGTTTGTACATGTATCCAAGAAATAATTAATATGATCCACGTTTTTGGTATTTAATACTTCATCTGCATTACGCATAGCTTTGTTGATTTTATCCTTAATTTCTGCTTCACTTTGTTTGATATCTGTATTGAGCATTTCCTTCATGTGATCAGGCAGAACTGCCATTACTGTCTTACATTGACGGATAAAATGTTGAGTTTGTATTAACGACTCTGTTTCCACATCTCTGCAAGCTGTTTCCAATTGAGCTCGAACCTCTTTAATAATAATATCTTCAATTTCTTTCCATTCATTTTCATACTTTGCAGTGATAAATTTGGCATAAATTTCATTGGGTGTAGGTGAAGAGATATATGTAGTCAGTGGAGCATTTTTAAATCGATCTACAGTCTCTTTCAATTTGTTTTCAATAGTGTTCTTAAGTTGGTTCACGCGATCCATGATTTCACTTTTTCTTCCGTGCTTCCCTTCTTTCTTTATGGTCTCCTTATTCGAAGAAATTAACTCATAACAATCCCTTAAAATGTCTGCCATGTCTTGAATAAAACTGATTCTTTTGTTTGCCTCTAAAAAATTCAAATTAGTCAATAACCTGTCGAATGTGTTTAATTCCGTTTCCATATTTTTTTTAATATCAGATTTAACTTTCTTTATTGTTCTAGCGATTTCTTTTTTGCCATCTCATTCATGAATTGACTGGCATTATGTGCTTCTTTGATATATTCTAGATTATTCTTCAGTTCCTTCAGATTTTTAATATCTACCTCGCTCTCCTCAAGTGGCAGTACCTTTATTTTTTTGGCCAAAGTATACAAATCTCTTGACCAAGAGGTTTTAATATCTTTGAATGCCTTTTTTTTATTTGGATCGTCGATTTGTTCAAGCTCATACATTTTTGTGCCAACGGTAGAATATCGACGATTTTTGATCGCTTCCAGTGCTGGTTTGATTTCAATCTCATCGCTGTAGATTTTATTTTGGTACGTCGAAAATAGATCATGAAATTTGTGATTGGGTTGAGCAAAATCATCCAATTCACTAAAAGCTTTAGCAATTGCGATTTTTCTTTTCAATAATGTAGAGTTTGCTTCCATTGTCAACCCCATCATCTCGTCAGATAGATTCACATACATTCGTTTCAATCGTTTGTCAAATTGTCCAATTATATCTTGTGGAAAGTATGCAAATATTGTTGGATAATCTTTTTGCAGTTTTTTGACTTCAGTTAATCCATTGGAAACATCTCCGACCTCCTCAATCATGTTTGTATCAATGTCGTTGTTATTATCTTTTTTTTCATCACTGCTCGGCGTTGTTCCACTTTCGATAAGAGTCAAAGAGTTGATTTGATTTTTAACAAAAATGGAATACTTTTGTAAAAATTCTTCCACCAAATTCAATGTGTTTGTGATTTCTTGTTTCAGAGAAACTACCCGCCTATTCTCTGTTTGTTTTTTTTCATCCTCATCATTGCCACTTGTACCAAGAAGTTGACTTGTTATTGCATCAGCAGGGAAGGTGATGGCTTTGCATTCTTTCAAGTACTGCAATATCTTTACAGTTTTGGGTGCATTCAGTACTTCAAAGGTATATCCAGAATTTTTCTTTAATTTTGCAATTTCACGTTCGCATTGACGAATCTTGTCATTCAATTCTTTTTCATTATTGATTAATCTTTGTATATCACTCTCTACAAATTCGTGGCTCTTTAATGATTCACGAACACTTGCCAACGACATCTCTCCTTTTTGTAATTGTTTTTCGTATTCTCTCTTTACTTGTTCGTCCTTGTCTAGTTTTTCTTTTAATTCGTTCATTTGTTTTTGATAACTTTCATTCATTCCCTTTGCTTCTTGTTTCAACTTTTCCGAATTCTGTTGTCCTTCTTCTGTTTTCTCTTCCACTCCTTCTGTGGGCCACTTGCTTGCTATTTTCAAATGTATCACTGCTTCCTTGTCGGATGTCAGCTGCGGAGATGTCGGCAACAAATCGGGGATGGAATTTTCATTTTCAGATTCTTGTTTGATTTCTCCTATTTGCGAAAGTATTTCTTGGCTTTCTTTTGTATTATCTTTATACTGTTGATCAGGCATAATCATGATTTTGGTTAATTCTTCTATTTTGGTTTTCGTCGCATTGATTTTTAAATCAAGATCTTTTGCATCCTTAAACTCCATTTTCTGTAAATACAAATTGGTAGCACGGATATCTTCAGCACACAATTTAAGTTGGATCAAACTCTCTCTCATCTTTTTTTGATTTGTCACATTTTTTGCTTCCAACGCAAATTCACGACGAATTGTAGCTAACGTGACTCGCACAGATTGCTCCAATGGACCAGCTACTTTTTGACGAAAAGGGATTAGTTCTGGAATGATCGCTTCCAAACAACGCAAATGTTCAAGATGAGCAAAGACATTACGGACGTCTTTGAAATGCTCAGGATGGTCTAGATCAAGTTCCAATTCTTGACTTAATTGTTGCAATTCATGTAAATGCGATATTAGCTTTTGTTTGATGGTATCTATCAAACTACCGCTATCATCTTCTTGACGTTCATTAATCCACTTCGAATTGCTCACACAAAGGACACACTCATACAATCGATTGTAATCAATCGATACATTTTGTCTGTTGAGAGAGCCAAGTATTACATCAATGTCTTTTTGGACTTCACGTACAAACGCATTTATTTTTTCGATAGTTTGATAATATTGACTTCCCGTCCTTTCTTTTACTACTTTCATGCCTCGAAGTTCTTCCATCACCAAAATCAATTTTTTGATTTCATCAAATGCTTGATACCTTTTTTTTTTAAACAGGTTCAAAATCTCTTGTCCAACTTTTTCAAAATATTCAATTATTTCATTTACAAATGAACGAACTATTTCTTTTGTTGACTTGTCAAGTCCAACATATTCACAAGGTAATTCAAACGTACTTGCTGCTTCCTCCAAGAGAAAAACGTTCGTTTTCAAGATGTGGCCTTCATTTTTGTCGAGTTTTTCAATTCGGACGTTAATCACTTTTTTCCTTTCTTCTTTTTCTTTATTTTCTTCAATATTGTCTACTCTTTCCTCTTTGATTGTTTTTTTCAACACATCACGTCCTTCATTTGCAATATGATCGAGATGAACCAATAATTCATTTTCCAAATCTTTGATCTTTTCTTTAATATCTACGAAAGAACGAAAATGTTCTTGAAGAATTAAAACCTTTCCAATTTTCTCCACTTCTTTTCGAAACTTCAAAAATTCATTCTTTTTAATGCATTCCTTTGCTTCATCCACACAATCTACAACTCTCTTTTTCAACTTTTGACACGCTTCATTGTAAACATTACGAAAATTAGGGAAACAGGCTTGCACTTGTGCCATTTTGTCCAAATGAACTTGTAATGTACTTTCACCTTCCTTTTCATCTTCGATTGCGTTGATCAACTGTTTCATTTGTTCATTGATGTTTTGAGTTAAAGACTCGCCACAAATTGCATCTTTCAAATGAATTCGCAATTCATTTGCAGCAACAAGTTCATTTACAACTTTCTGATAAGCCAACATATCATCTTTACTTATTGAATGTGGAGATGCAATTCGTTTATTGAGTATTGATTTGGCATCTTCATATTTTTGATTCCATTCATTGGTCAATTTTTTCACACAATCATTGTATTCACTTTCAATCGTTGAAAGTTTCAATATATTATTCAGGTCTGTAAGTTCATCTAACTTTATTTTAGCAACATGATAATCTCCATTTTGATAAGCCAACCAAATATCTTCTTTGTGCTTTTGCACTTGCATATGAACTACTCCTTTAGAATTTTCGGAAACAAAGGGTTGAAAGACCTCTCCAGGTTCTTTAATGAAATCCTTTATATCAGAAAGTTCCTCCAACAAATTATTTGGTGAATCTTTCAGTAAATTTGGTGCATTCAGTCCTTTTCTTGTCTTTTTGACAATATCTACCAAAATGGATTTGAACCCTTTATCTTGTTCGTCTTTAATACTATCGTAAGCTGTCTTCACATGTCCGTTCATATATTGTCTTTCATTTTCAGGCATTTTGGTAAACACATATGAGAATGCACTGAGATGATTTTCGATGGACGGAATAATAGATACGAGCGTACGAGCTAAATCTTTGACACAGTTCATTCGATTGCCCAAGGCAGTGTAACTAATCAACACTACAGGTTTAACACTTTTACAATTTTGCAATGCTCGAATGACTCCAATGCCATTGGCAACATCAACTTCAGGACCACTCGTATCTTCAAATCCAGGAGTGTCACAAAGGACAACACTATCTATGTCTACAAGTATATTCATCCCTTTTAAATTGATGGGAACAGCTGTAATATATCGTGTCTCAGATTCTGCCTTTGCACTTGTACGAACATTAGCCAATGCTTTATTTTTGATTTGCACTGGGGCTATATGGCGTACTCCATCTACAATTTGTTCCTTCATAGTCGATCCAGCTAGAAAATGGATTAAAGTAGACTTGCCAGCTCCAGTACCTCCCAACAACAATATCACATTTTGATTTTGAATTGTATTTGCTGCTTCCTCTGCTTTTTTCACCAACTCCAACATTAATTTTATGTTGAAGTGCTCTCCTTGCTTTTTTGCGAAACTCGTAGATGGAGTGAAGGGAGGATTTATTTGAGGCGGTCCATCCAATGCGTATTTCGTTTCATCTTCATTGTCATTCAATTCTTGTTTTTCTTTTGAGGTAACTATATGTCCATCAACTCCTGGCTCCATTGTGCTGTTCTTCGGTAAGTCTAAACAGATCACTTGAAGTTTCAAAGACCATTTATTACTGTTATGTTGGTCATATCGATCAGCCCAAATACGTTTCAAGTCATCTGCAGTCTGTATTTTATTAGCTTGATTTTCGTCCTCTAAATGCTCTTCATCTGATAGTCCTCCAATCAATTGTTTCAAATCTTCAAAATATTTGTTCCAATTTTTTTGTTCCATTTCACCATAAAAATTTGGATCATTTGAGTCTTTTGGACACCATGTCATTTTCTTGTTTTCTTTTGTTATTTCCAAGCATCTCTTTTTTTATTATTATTGTTTATTAATATTTTATTGTTTACTTTTTTAAAGGAAGAAAGAAGACCACACACACCATTTTTAATGTGTAGGATGTTGCCTTTTTATCTTTAATAAGTACATTCCAAAGATCAATAAAATCTTCATCATTGTCGACATGATCGTCAATATTATCTTTTTTTACCAAAAGAAATGAGGATGTTGTTGCTAGATGGAACTTTTCTTTGATTGTATTCAACAATCCTTCCCAATTTTTCTCTTTCACACTATCTGGCATTCTTCCATCATTTCGTAGGTCAGTTGCCTTAAATATTGCTTTTTCATGTCCACAGGATTCAATAGCAAAGTGTTTGTCCTTGTATTTTGTTTGCATATTTTTTTTGGATCTACTCCATTTTAAAAAACTTTTTTGTGCAACTAAGAAAAGTAACTAAACCATTTTTTGCTTCTGTATGGCAAATATGTGAAAATAATTCAACCGTCACTAAATGGAAAATGGCCAAAAGAACAAAAATAATCTGGCTCCACTTTTGAGAAAATTTTTTGTTACAAAAAAAAAATTCAATCGTGATTGTTTCTTTACAATCAGTACTGAGTATCTTATGCTAATGGAACAAAAAAGATTAAATATATAAATAAAATAATGTGTATTTAATCGTTACAAATGTTGACATTTTTATGAGATCGTAATTTACGTTAAAAGTGAAGTCCTAACGATTGATATTTTTTTACCAATGTATTGTAAGTGTATATAATAATGAGATTATAAGTTTCAAATAAAAACATTAAAATTGATTTGTAGATATTAATTGTGTTGTGTTTCATTTTGGAAACAGTCAGTGTAAAAATAGTACATTAAAAGTGTAAGGCTTTGAAAAAAGAACAGTTCTAAACTTTCAAGGAGGTGCCAAAAGACTGGTTAAAAATTTGGGATTTAGGAGAATAAAAACAAGATTTTCTAGCCTCAGGTGTCTCAAGTGTAACAGATTTAAAATACAAAAGCAGAGGAGGAAATAGCAGAATTGGCAGGACCAGAAAAAATAAATATGAAACCATCAGGTCAAAAAAAATTTGTAAACGAAAGAAAAGGAAATATGGATGATACAAAAAAGAAGGAATTTAGAAAATGGCTTGCATCAAATCGATGGGAAGTATACGAAAGTAAATGTGTAGAAAACGGAGTGACTAATTTAGACGACTTAAAACAATTGAAAACAGAGAAAGAAATTTTAGAATTAGCAGGAACAGGCAATATTGATATGAAAGATATTGATAAACAAAAATTTGTAAAGGCTGTTTTAGCTCTTAATTTAAAAAATAGCATTTCTGAAGATTTAAGAGAATGGCTTGCAGCGAATAAACTAGAATAATATGAAAGTAAATTTATTGAAAATGAAGTGATATTTGGATGATCTGAAAATACTAAAAAAAGAAGAATTTTTGGAGTTGGCAGAAAATCTAAATATGGGGGTTATGCATCAACAAAGATTTGTAACTGCGGCACTGGCTCTACATTTAAATAATGGACCTGGCTTTGACCAAGATGAAAAGAATGCGTTTGTTGAAAACAAATAAATGAAAATGACGATATTTTATTAGATAATGAATTAGAGGGGTATAAAAATTTTAAGGAAGAATTGGAGTATGTATATTGTATCATACATATACACATATATGTATATACATATAAAGTATATAAATCTAAATGTTTTTTTTAACTTATTAATAGAAATGAAGTAAAAAAGATCAAGCGAATGATCAAAAATGATACTTATGTTAAGTTTGTCTATAAAAACCTAATTTTGACAATTGGATATTTTACAATTAAAAAAAAAATGTGAATAACAGGAATTCGAATCAGATTTCGCAAAAACTTTTGTAAATGCATTGGATATAATAAAAGACATGACATCAGAATTTCATTGTTATCCTTATCAGCAATCATTGGCAAGCAACATAGAATATTTGTCCAAGGACATAACAATGACTCGTATTATGATGTCATTTTTGTCAAATTTGTCATTTCGATTAATGGAATTTGCTCCTGCTACCAATCCAAAAGGTAAATCGTTATTCAAAACTGTGAAAATGTCATGCCAAGACATTACTAATAACCCATAGAGATAAACAGATATGTTACTGAATATGTTGGCATTTTGAAAAATCTTCGAGATTCGATAACTGATTGTAATAAAAATAGTAAAAATATGTTTTCATTTCAATCACCAGTAGAAAGCTTTAACAATTCTGTTGAAATGTTAAAGATATTTTATAATAAACGTAAACCATTTTTGATAAAAATGCGAAACAATTACAATGAAAAATATAAAATGATGTCAAATTTCTTATTACCTGCCAATATAAGTGGTATTCTGGAAAATTTGGAAACATCTGAAAAAAAATATTTTGAAATGCAATCAGAGTATACAAAAAAAGAAGAGGAAATGAACAAAGAAATAGAAACAAAAAAAGATATATTTGATGAAATTATATACAAGTTAAATGAAGAAATAGATAAGCTACAAAAGAATTTGGAAGAACTTCAAAATCAAAATCAAGAGAGATGGCAATGGCAAACAATAAAGCTAATGCTGAACATACTAAACAAAGGAAAGAAAGTATACAAAAGCAATTACAAGTATTGGCAAATGAAATACAAAATGAACACAAAAATGAAGAATCAACAATTGAAAATGCAATTACTGAACTTAAACAAGCAGAAAGAGAAAGATAACAACAATTACAAAACTATTTGGATACTTGTGAAACGCAATCACGACAATATAACCAGCTTAAAGAAGAAACTTCTTCAGTACGAAAGGAAATAGAGGAGAAAAAAAAAGCATTAACTGAAAAACAAGCCCTTTCACGTGAGGAAATACATAAAAAAGAAAAATATTGTAAACAATATAAACAAGACTTATTGCAAGCATATCTTACAAAAAAATCAAAATTCAAACAAGAATATGAAGAAAATAAAAAAAAATGAAAGACATTTTAGAAGTAGTTGGAGTGCAAAAAGGTTTGATCATTCAATTTTTGAATTTGGCCGAGTATCTTAAAAAGGCAATGCACAAATATCACCTATTGAAAAAAACTGATATACATTTTAATTCAAGCACAACAAGTGCGACAATTATGTCCATCTCTTGCTGATATTTGGAAAGGTGGAGTGTTAGAAAAGTATGTCTAACAGCTCTATCATCAGATGTTCCAATGCCAAGATTCACAAAATATGCGATTCACAACAGCAGCAATCCACTGGACTTTTTTCAGATTATTTATTAATACAAGTTCACTGTCATGATAAAATACAAATGAAAGTGATGTTATATTCTTCTCATTGATATTCATAAACTATTGCACCTGTGGACTCAGTGCCACTTTATGTGCCATCGACTTTCTTTTTTGTTCCATCTTGAAATACGTCCTTTTGTTTTTATTTCACAATGAAAAAATGTG
>ASPP01025357.1:0-11427 GCA_000512085.1 Reticulomyxa filosa
AAAAGCAACATAGTAACGGTTTAAAACGCTTAGTCTGATTTTAAATAAATAGCCTGATTGACAACAAGTTCACCCACGAAAACAGTAAACTGGTAACCCTCAAAGGGGGATAAAAAGGACATATTTGTTCAAATCTTAAAAAAATGTACATAATAACATTGAAATTAGTATCTATAGTGGACATGGATTCAAACAAGACAGCGTTGTTGGTGATCTATACAAACAACGAAATCCCAGTGGATTACGTGCCTGCTGTGTTTGGCAATTATTCAGCGAACATAATGTGTGAAGGAAAACCAGTTACCCTTGTATTATGAAACACAGTCTATAATGTCTTGGCGTTTGAAAAATAAAATGTTGGTTTTGGCAAATGGATAAGTGAATACGATTGTATTGAACAAATGAGTTCCAAAATTATGTCGCATTAAATTCCGACATTGCTTTCGCGTGTTAGTAGGACTTTGCATTGAAACATTTTTATTTCAAAACATTAGTTACATTGACATTCTTTTGTTGTTTAGTGAAATTTTGTATTGCAACTGAAAACGTTGGAACAGTTTCAATCAAGTAGGAACTGTTGAACGCAAGCATACGTAATCGACGAAAAAATTCCGGTGTTTGAAGTAGTGAACCACCAACAGTAAGTTATACTCAAATTCAATTGTCTTATTAAATGGACTGTTAAAAATTAATTGCTTTGTGTATGTAGATTGTACTGCTGTACTTTAATTATTTACACAATAATTAAATATTTCATTTTGAAAGAAATGTACATATATAATGATATACCAAAAGTCTTTTTTTTCTCAAGCGCTTTCGTTCTTCAAATACGTTTCTCCTAATCTTTTGATAGAATTAATTTTAATTGAAAACAGCTTCGGAGAATGTAATAGCATTGACAATTTTTGAAACTAAATCAATAATTATATACTGGAGAAAAATAAGCCATTTTAAACTTTTTCTGGAGTGTAACAGATAGTGATACCAACTTTCGGGTCAGTGCTCATTAGTATTGTTTGTTTTGTGATCTTACAGTACCTGATTTGATGTCAATTTTTTAATGTTTTCCAATAATTTCGTTCTAAAAAACTTGCTGTGCTTCAGGGAGTTTGTGTCACTATAAAAAACTTGCTGCGCTTCTGGAAAGTTTGTGTATCACTATAAGAAATTAATTTGATTGCATGGCTACTCCATTAGTTGTCGATAATAAGGAAAATTCACCTTTGGAATGACGAAATGAACATTCATACGTATAAGATAGGGCAGTGGTTTGTTGGCGAAACATTGGGAAAAGGTGGCTTTTCATGGTATGAGAACTAACGGCAAAAAAAATGTATTATAATTATGTTTTTTCTTGGGAAAAAAAAAAAGGGTAAAAAAAGGCTATGATTCCAAAAGCGATAAAATCGTGGCTTTGAAATTTGTGCGTCGACACAAACAACCTGGCCAAGAGGGGCATGATCAAGTTTTTTTTATCTACTTTGTTCTAAGTCCGACATCTTGTTTGCGCGACGTACATAATAAGAAAAAAACAAAAAACAAAAAAAGGAATTGCAACAGGTAAAAGTAGAAATTGAAGCGTTGAAGCAAATAAGACATGAAATGTGCTTCGTTTGATCGCATATAATTTGCAAAGCAAGGATTTTTGCAAAGTTTAGTGTGCACTTGCAGCTGCAAGAAAATGTGAGAAAAAAAACAACAAATAATATAAACATAGAACAGCAAAACACCGTCGGGATCACTATTGGTGTTAGAACACATGCCAGGCGGACAGTTAGCAGATATTTTTTTTTATTCAGCGAAAATATCTGAAATTGTTGCGCGTACATACTTTCGGCAATTGATTGAAGGGGTTGAGGCTTGTCATCGGGCAATGGTCATTCATCGCGATATCAAACTCCAAAATCTGCTATTAGACAAGCATTTTTCCTTAAAAGTCTATTTTGTTTTCATTTATTTGTTTCCATTTTTTTAAAAAAAAAAGAAATTGTTGCATTTTTAATCGAAAGATAACCGACTTTGGACTAGCAAAAATAATCAAGTCTGATAGAGATGTGCTAATGAATACATGCCATATCGGGACCAAAGGGAGCCAAGCGCCGGAGTTGCTACTTCAACAGACCTATACTGCCAGCTGCGATGTTTTTTCGATTGGAGTTGTCCTATTTATTTTATTGACTGGAAGTTGAGCAAAAAAAAAAATTATCATAGTTGTATCTTGTTTTGAAAAAACAAAACATAAAAAAAAGCCAAATAGCAATAACATGTGTTTTCCAAGGACCTCCATTTGAGCAAGCCTTAATCACAGATCCGTTATATGCCTTTATTGTCAAAGGGCAATACAAAGAGTTTTGGTTAGCCCATCAAATCCGTTACTTAAGTATTGAAGCAATGGATGTGATCACACGTATGCTTTGCTTCAACTCAGACAAACGCGTCAATTTGGCCAAGATAAAACAGCATCCGTGGTACAAGAGCGAAATCCTTCAGTTTTGAAGATAATATAAAAAAATGAGATAAAATGCAAATAAAATATTTATACACGTGTATATAAATATATTTTTGAAAAAAAATCAAATTAAAAAAAAAAAAAAAAGGAAAGAAGAGTTGTATAAAGTGCTTCGGTTAAGGCACACCCAAATGGAATGGAAGCGATATCACAATCCAATAAAATTAGACATGCGTAGTGAATTTGTGTTGGAAAAGTTTGTCTTCCCAGAAAGTGATGCCCTTCATCCTTTGTTGCGAAAACATTTGGAATGTGAAAACAAAACGTTAATGGAAGAAGCACCTGCATCTTCAGCTGACGAATCTATTGCGATTTTAGACAGCTTCACTCAGGTCCCTGCCTTGGTTGTCTTGAACTCTTTCTTATTTGGCTGCATTCAGAAGAAAGTGCGGTTCTCGGCCAATTTTCAACAGTTTTTAGTTATGTCGTGGTGCATTCATGGCACATATACATTCTTTTTTTTTTTTTTTAGCAAAAAAGTTGCAAAAAA
This sequence comes from Reticulomyxa filosa, assembly GCA_000512085.1. Taxonomy (NCBI): domain Eukaryota; phylum Foraminifera; family Reticulomyxidae; genus Reticulomyxa; species Reticulomyxa filosa. The sequence goes on from ASPP01025357.1 coordinate 3,000, forward strand.
AAATCTCTATGGTTAAATATTAACAGGTAATAACAGAGTTTGCAATGCAAAATACCAACTCCGAAAATGCACTGAAAATTTTAATTTATGTGCGTCACTACAAGGGATTTTCGTGTAACATAATAAAGTATTGTTGCTTAAACGGTAGTTCAACTCATTTTCGCAAAATGCTGTACTTTCTGCAAAAAAGTGCTTCACATGTGTTGACAGGATTACCAAAAAAATATGCTTCAGTTTTCACTGGGGGCGACATCGATCTGGCAAAAAAATGCTTTCATGATTTTGATGAAACTGATCAATTAGTGCTTACTATAACAAATGGAAATCATGAAACATAAAATTATTATTTTTTATTTGTCATTTTTAATTTGTTGTTATCTAATTCTTTTTATTTTTATTTTTGCTAAGTGCTTCTTTTGAATTGGTCTGATGTCCATTCTTCTCGTCTAACGACTTGTTCGGTGTATTTTTCGATTTTTCTTCCCTTTTTTCTGTCAATGAGTTGTCGTGTAGACTGATTTTGGTTGGTTTTTTTACATTTTGCACAGACAACTCCATTGATTCATCTTTCCTTGTTGGTGTAGTGTGATCGACTATTTTTTTTTCTAACGAATGTGCTATCCTTCAAATTGTGAAGTGATTTACTGAGGGCGAATTAAATCGGGTGTGTGGCTTAAATATTTTAAAAGTTGAGACCTTGTTTCCTTTCGAATAAAATTCCTTTATTGATGACTGATCGTTTTATGTCAAAAAGCTAATTTTGCTGTAAAATCTTTTCTTAGTCTCTAACGAAGACCATCGTTTTTTAAAAATAGAATCGCAAAAAGAGTGTAGCTAAACGTTCCAATGAGAGAAAAAATGTCCCAGCAATCGTGACAAGTTGTATATCGAACTAATTCAAACCTGCTCGGCGTCAATCCCTACAAATCTCTTTTGTGAGGTTGAGCGACCGTTCTTTCATGACAACGTATAATTTTCTCCACTTTAAATTTATATATTGATTTATTTTTTAGAAGTTGGCAAATGGTTTGATAATTCTTGTATTGATATAATTATGATGCATAATCAAAAAAACCAAATCCCATACGTCCAATTACTTGAAACAAATGAACCTGTTGCTGTTGGAAGAATTAAGGATTTAATTCAATTTACCAAAAGGATTGGTAATTCAACAGAGTCATCTAGGAAAAAAGTTAGAGAAAATAAACCAAAAGAAATTGAATTAAGTAGTGATACGGAAGATAAAATTAATGAAACAAAACAAAGTGAGGAAATAATGAAAAAGAAACGAAGAAAAATCAACCCTGATGAAGAAAGAGAAATGCAAAAAAAGAAAGGGTACCAATCAGATGACTCCCGTGAAAGGGAAAGATCAAGGTCATCATTAAGTGATTTGGATAATGATGCGTTTCTTCCCTCTAGGTTTTCATTTGTTAACGAAACACCAGAAATTCCGGAATCTAATGTGCCAATTTCAGAACTTGTGAAATCTGGATCGCAAAGCATAAGAAAAAAGCCTGAAAGGTTAAATTTTGATATTGAGGAAAAAAAAGAAGAAAAAAATCAAAACGATGAATTAATGGATGAGGATGTGGATCGAAATGAAATTTTGATTGATAAGGATCCAAAAACGGAAGCAATGGAATTGCATCAAAAATTTGAAGTATGAAAGAACGTATGTTCAATGTGAATTCTCCATATAGAAAATGGTGGTTTTTTGAATTTCAAAATGATGCAAATAAAATCTTTGGAGTATTTCATCGTATTCTTGGCTTTGAAAAATTTGTATCTACAAAAACAAAAGATTCTGCAAATGTTATTGAATTAATTCATGAATCAGAAGAGGAAAGGGAAAAAATACTTTTTGAAAATATTCAGGACAGGGCTGCTAGTGCTGAAGAAAAATTATTATTATGTGATTATAGTGGTAATTTTGATCATGTAATGTTGAATCGGTATAAGTTTAACGACATACTTGAAATTAAAGACATTGCCGCTGCGGCGTCTATGTTTGAGTTTTCATCACAATTGGTTCGTGAGGAACTAAACCCCATTCAGTTTCTTCAAAATATTGCAAATATGAGGTGCATTAATGCATACTCAATTATAAATAATAGATGGGCAGATCAGAACTTAAAAAATGAATATGAAACAATAATCCAAAATGATATTATAAGTATTGAAAATTTAGAATTTAATGTTTTAGTAAATCCAATACTCATCGGTATTAGGCTTTGGTTATTAATTGTTCGTGTATTTGGAAAAGATAGTGCTTTTTATAATAATATAACGGAAACGATATGTTTTTCTTCGAATATTTCAAATGAAATTTTGAAAAAAATAAATAACAAAATTATTAATGGAAGTGAACTCAAAGGTAATGAAGAAGTAGAAATTGATCATAGTAAAAGAAATCATATTTTACTCTTGATGGAAAAGTTTCAGACAATACTATCATTACTTCGAAAAAATATTTGTGAAAGGGTTAATGGATTAAGAAAACCTTGGAACGTCAACCCTTTAAAAATTCAATCTGTGTTCATATATGGAATTAGTGACGTAAAAAGAAATATAGAGATGTTTACAAATGAATATAAATGGAAAATGTACTTTATGGAATTTAAAGTGTTAATTCATGATATAATAAAAATTGGTGAAAAGATTATATCATCGTTAGAAGACATTAATGCCGAAAAGTAATTTTTCCAAAGCTTACTAAATAATTTATATGAGGATGTATTTGATAAGGAACAAATGCAAAAAAGCATTGAAGTTGCGAGAGTTGCACAAATTCATGCTTTAAACAAAATAATTGAGAAACAACGGTATGAAGGAACGGAATTAAATGCAAAATGTATTAGATGTGGTATATTTGGGCATTCGCTTCGAGGATGTAAAGAGGCAATACCAAAAAATATACCAAAATCATTGTGTCCTGTATGTGCCGGAAATCATTTTATAAATGATTGTAAAGCAGTTACATGTGAAAAATGTGGATGAAATCATTATATTTCAAAATGTAACAATATTGATGAACAAACGAATGAAGCTGCTCATGTAATTTTAGCAGATGAAGTTGGAAAAATCTATTATTCGCCAATGATGCCAAAAAATTTTCGGAAAAATGATTTCTGTAAATTTGATGGTATTATGTGCCTAGCAACGGAATGTTGCGTGCAATCGAAAAGTATTGCGGAAAAAAATGGCGCAAAATGGCATGATTGCTCGGTTAAATCATGGATGGATTTTACTTCGGAAAAAATAAATAAAATAATAAAAATTATCGAATCATACATTACCAATAGTTGAATATTTTAATTCATTGTCAAGCTGGATATCACCGAACTGGTCTTGTAATATATTGTATGACAAAATATTATGATTGGGAAATTGAGGAGTTCAATAAGACAGTTGTAAAAGCTGTTGTAAAGGAAGTCCACATGAAAAGGGGAAATAATACTATTGCAAATTATGCAACATTTCTTATGGAAGTAATGGAAGATTCCACAGAGTTGAAATTATTAATGAGAATAAGGAAATTAAACAAGAAAAAACAAGGGAAAGTGATAATAATGAAAACATGTCTTTTTTTAGTAAAATGATTATTGGTACATTGCTCAAAAAAGGGACTTAAAGTAAAAGAGTTTTTTTTAGTTCTTTTTGTTGTTTTGTTTTGTTGTTTTGTTATCTTTTTTGTTATTGTGGTAAGCGTGTATAATCTCTGTTTTCAGAGATAAAGGAGTGATTAAGCTTGAGTTGTAATGATTGCCTTGTACAGTCAAAGAGTCTATTTTTGACGAGGCCAATACTGAAACTAAAAATTAGTTCAAGTAACAATCCAAGTAAGAATGATCAGGAAGACAATAAAGGAACTGATCAAAAGGAAAAAGAGCAAAAAAGCAATACCATTCCTCTTGATAGTGTAAGCGAAATATCGCAACAAAAAAATTGATACAGTCTACAAAACCATGAGGATCAAGGGAATGGTGATTATTATACATTAACATTACATGATAATAACCGAAAAGATACAGATGAGGAAATGTAAGATGAAAATAAAAAAGTTACTCCAGAAAAAAAATTGCAATCTAGAATTAACGATCCGTTGGAAGCAGTATCTGTTTCCAGTATTGCAATGATGAAGCCTGGGGAAATTATTTTAGATTATTGTAGAACAATATTTGAGGAAATGTTTGGTTCTGTCGAAAGAAAAATTGTGGAATATGTTTCAAAAATGCAAAAATTTTTGTGTTTTTCAAATTTTGAAACATTTAGTGAAAAAATTAAAAGAGAATCATCCAGGTGTCATGCGAACTTTAGGTCTATAGAGTCTTTTCGAAAACCGAATGTTATGACATTTTTAAATCATTTGGTCGCATGGGCAAAAAACATATACGTAATGGAAAGTCAAATTTATAAAAATGTTGAAAACAAGTTCGATAGCGAATTTAAAATGATTTGTGACGCTGTCATAGAGAAACAAAGGATAATTGATAAAGTAACAAAGGAAAGGGACGATGCAAGTAAGTAATTTCAAAATGAAAAAAATAATACAAATGCTGAAGCTTTTTTTTTCATTTTACTCATCATTAAATGGTTCTTAATATGTTAGTTTGTAACTGTTATAACTTTGTTCATTACCACGTACTAATCATCACTTTCTTCATTTGTAATTTTTCTAATGTCTTAGTTACTAGAAATATTATGTTTTAGTTATGTTTTTTGAATTTTTTCCATAGCACTAAAATATTGATCAGAAAAAACTCATTTGATACTCAAAAAACAATCTGTTAAAACAAAAATAAATCGTACTTGACTCAATTTTGTTTGTTCATAAGTCAGTTGCACTATATGTTTAAATGTATTAAAGTCATTAAACATTTCTTAATAATATTATGTCAATTACTTTGCAAAATTAAAAAGTATTTGACTATTTTTTTTATCTATCATTGCTTAAGCATGTTAACAATAATAAACAAAACAAATCAATGTGTTGATCATTATTTATTTTCAATTTTCATTTTTTTAAATTTAATCTTATGTATCCTCAATTTTGCTTTTCTTAATCATGTAATTATTTCATAAATAAACAATATTGATTTCAAGGATTCGGCAAATTAGTTTTACCTGAATCCTGAGTTTTATTTTCTTCATAAAACTATTTAAAATGAAATGCTTTTATGGATCTTTGTACAAATGTTATTACTACAACTGGTATAACTTAATTTAGATATGATCAATTTTATTCATTAGAAAAATAAATTTTTTAATTTAAAAATATATGCAAATTTTGTAATTTTCAAATTTAATTTAGTTTTTCATTAAAACTATAACAATTGTTTTAAAAATTAAATTTTTAAAAATTTTTGCTAAAAAATTTGATAAACAAAAGCATATTGGTTAAATTTTATTTACATTTAATTAAAGTATTTTTCAGTACAATTCAATGAACTGAATTGAAAGCATCAAATAAATTCGTAATATCGTTAACTCAAATAAAATGTTCATTTGGGAAATATTCGATTACAAAAAAATTCTGGCAGTCAATGAACAAAGATGCAAATGCACTAATGATTATTGGATGTGATTTTGCAAAAAACAAACAAAAAATTTTTACTTATTTTTCTTAAAAAAAAATAAGTAATAAAATACAGAGGCCAGATCATATTAATGATGTTAGCAAAAAGTGATCATTGAAAATACAATTTTATTTGACAATTTTATAATGCGTTCAATTGAAAACTATTTCGTGAACAAGATTAGCGCTATCGAAAAGAAATTGAAACTTTTGCTGAAAAAAATGAAAAGTATAAGAATGAATTGGTCAATGAAACAATAAAATTAAATGAATCAAATGCAAGATTATCTACTGCTCTTCAAATGGTTTATAAAGATCATACTGATTTGCCAAAATCTTGCTAATACTAATTGAAAAAAATGGACAAGCTGTCAAAAAGAAATCTTGTCAAAATAGATTATATTATGTTAGTTAATTCTGAAGAAGACTATATCAAAATTAATTTTAATACAAAGCACTAATAAATAGAAATGTACAAACTTGGATGTGAATGAAGAACAAACACAAGTACTAAGTGAAAATGAAATCGAAATAAAAACAAATTCATAAATAACAATAAATTAATTTAAAATTCAATCTTTTTTAATTTGCAAACTATTTGAATATTTAATTACTTCAGAGTTATTTGCACGCCAATAGAAGCATTCTAAAATTTAATTCAGAATAAGCATTTACCTTAGAACATCAATTTTAGATATCAAAGACCAAAAAAATAAATACATATTACCTTAAAGACCAAAGTTTGCTCTAATCTAAGTAACTGAACCAGGTTTTTTTTTGTGATGAACAAGTTTTAATTTTTGTTTTTAGTTTTTTTTACGTGCTAAACAGCTTACTCTTTTTTTCGATCAATTAAAACCTTTTTTGCATTTTGGAAATATTAATTTTGATTTCTCATTTGGAAAACATACTTATTTTTTTTTTGCATAATTTGTCATAAATCGATAATTTAGAATTTTTATAATTAATTCAAATCTTATTCGTTAAAGAAGAATATGAATGGAATGCAATGCATTGATTAGTATCAAATAATAAACAAATATGATAAAATAAATTATTCATAATTCTTAGAAAGTTTCATTAAAAAAATTTGCTAATAAATGAAATAGAACAAAAATTTTTTTTAACAAACATTAAATTTTTTTACAGAAAATTATTTTCTAACAATGATATTCTTTGATTGAGATTTAAATTATTTTTTTCTATTTGATCGCGTTTTGAGTTAATTTTTTCTAAAAGAACGAAGTGGTCGTTCTTTGTCTTTGATCGATCGTGTACGTCATCTTGTTGATGTTTTGTTTGTCCATTTGCTTTGTTCTCACCCTTTCTGTAAATTGACATACCAAGATGATTGCCATAATAATTAATTGATTGTGTTTCACTGCAATCAATTGAGTTAGCATCAGATTGACTGTCATTGAGTTCAATGACTGCATTTTAAACTAATGTTTCTTTTAATTCTTTTAAATGTTTTAACTCTTTTTCATTTGTGTTTTGCAATATTCTTATATTATTTTTTAATTTACTTTTTTGGTTAGTTTTCATTTTTTCTGCCATGTCACCGATTATCCAAATATTTCTCTTTGTTAGAGATAAAGGTCTATAATATCGTTGACACATGACATTTGTTGGAGGCCGTTTGCTCGAACTTTTTTACTCCAAGCGCTTTCAAGTATATCATGCTGTTACTTATGTTGCTTCTATTCTGTTTCTTCACAGTACTAGATCTACTTTGATTCGAGAATGCATCTAGTTGTGTTAACGTTAGTAACGATTTAATGTCTTGGACTATGTGACGTTTCTTTCCAGTGATAGACTTTACATTTGCTCAGAATTTTCTTTGATCCCATGGACGTACATGCTGCGCAATTTGCGATAGATTATGAAATTATATCATAAGATCTCTATATTTTTTAAAAGTGTTAACTTTTTTTGTTATTATTGCATTACATTGTGGAGTGCTCCTATATTTGGCCATATTGTAATATAAATCAGTCATAAATTCTGCATCTATATTAAGATTCTTTAGATCGCTTTTTGATTTTGCTTCTTCTATTGTGGTTTGGTCGACATTTTCTGGTTCACTCATTTTCCATTGTATATAGTTTTTCCAGTCTTTCAAAAAATCGTTAAGCCCAGATTGTTCATGAGCAAAAAGTTTTATATCGCTCATATCGTCAATTTCTTGATTACCAAAGTTAGCGATTTTCTCATTTCTACTGTTTCCTCACAACAATCGTTAGCTTATGTGTTCGTCGTGCTTGTTGATCGAAGGTAGTTTTCAGCGCTTTCCGACTTTGTGCATGCTCCAATCAAGTTCTTTTTTTATTATGTTTATTTAAGCAAAAATTTTTAATACTAAACGTTAATTCACAAGGAAAAAAAAAGCAAAACATTTTTGCCATCCATTTTGGAAGATGATGAATGAGGGGCTTTCGAAAAAAAAAATTCAAATCTCAATCAAAGAATATCAGTGTTAGAAAATAGTTGTCTGTAAAAAAGTAATACTTGTTATCGAGATGAACTCTTTGCATTTGACAATGTTTATTGATGTTTTTTGTGCAGTATTCAAGTTTCCATGTTCCTGGAAAGTTTAGAAAAAGAAAAATTTTAAAAAAGTGATAATCCAAAATATTTTGATTTCTTTCTTAAAAACTTGAAAGTGGATTTTTTTTTAAATACAATAGGTTGCAAAGAAAACTGAACGCCTAAAACGATATCATATGATGATAATTGATTTTCTCCATGAAAAATCAACATTTATACCTAATTTTTTTTTATTTTAAAAAAAATATCTACAAACTTGTAGTTTTTAAATATGATATTGGTTTTTTAATAATTTTTTTTTTT
>ASPP01025385.1:0-20054 GCA_000512085.1 Reticulomyxa filosa
ATTTGAAAAAATGTTGATTTCATCCAACAAAAAAAAAAGTTATTTAAAAACTACAATACTTATAGATATTTTTTAAAAAAAAGTTAGGTCTGAATGTTGATTTTTCATTGAGAAAATCAATTATCATCATAAGATATCGTTTTATGCGTTCAGTTTTCTTTGCAACATACTGTACAAATGCCAATATTATGTTCTTCAAATATTTGTAATTGTTTATTATCTTTAACATCCCAAAAACGAATTGTTTTATCATTTGATGAAGAACAAATAACATTACGATTATTATTATAATGATAATATTGTGAAAATTTTACACAATATATATAACTTGAATGTCCATTAAATAATCTAATTTGTTTATTATTATTTATATTTCATACACGAACTGTTTTATCATTTGATCCAGAACAAGTTAATTGATTATTATCAAATATTGAATAATCAATACTATATATATATTATCGGTATGTCCATTTAATGTTTTAATTAATGTTGAGCATTATAATGATCTTTGCCTATATTAAATTAAATTAAAAAAAACATAACATAATTGACAATAAATTTGTAAAAATCATTGATCCATCCTAATTTAATATTTAATCACCAAATAAATATAATCAAAGGATAAAAGACAAGAAATTTGAGGAAACTTACTAATGCTGATTGAGCTCGTTTTTTATTATTGAAAAAATTTGAGCTCAAGAAAAGTGGAAGGGTGTGCTGTTAAAAATAATTTAAAATGAAATTTCAATTTGACATATGTATGATACTTTTCTAAATGAAAAATAAACAATTAATGTGCACGTGTACACACTATTTTCAAGAAAAACCCTTTTTTCTTACACTCAAATTAAGTCCATGGAAGGAGAAACTCTTGTAAATCAATGTACATTATCAGGTCACACTAGTTGGATAACGAGCATTGCGGTAGCACCTGATAATAACACAGTACTAACAGGAGGTCGAGATAAAACAATTGCCGTATGGAAACTGTCAAGAGGAGAAAAAAAAAACGCAAAAATTGAAGGCACTTTAATGAAAAGATTGATTGGTCACAATCATATTGTTAGTGCCATTGACATATCCGTTGATGGTTTAAACGTATTATCATCCTCATGGGATGGGACAATACGGTATTTTTTTTTTTTTTTAAAAAATTTAATAATATATAACATTTTTTTATTTTCTTACAACAGATTATGGGACTTGCAAACTGGTGATTGTTGTCGTTTATTCAAAGGCCATAAACAAGAGGTTATGTCTTGTGCATTTAGTGTAGATAATCAGTATGTGGTCTCTGGTTCAATGGACAAATCGATTCGCATTTGGAATATGTTAAGACAAGAAAATTATATATATTTTTTTTTTTTTGTTTTAAAAAAAATATACATATATTTTGTTTTAATTGAAACATTGTTAGAAAAGGAAAAATGCTAAATTCATTGGAAGGAAATGATGGTCATCGAGATTGGATAAACTGTGTGCGATTTTCGCCAGATGAAAAAGATCAATTAATGTTGAGCTGTGGTCGAGACAAGATTGTAAAGGTGTGGGATTTGAAAAACAATATTGGCATTTTGAAATATACTTTAATTGGACACACCAATTGTGTTAACAGTGTAATCGTATCTCCTGATGGATCTTTATGTGCTAGTGGTGGAAAAGATGGAGTCATTATGTTTTGGGATCTTCTTAATGGAAAGAAATTGGCCAGTATTAAAGCTGATGGTGAAATTAATGATTTATGCTTTTCACCTAATCGATATTGGTATATTACTTTTTGTATTTATATGTAATTATGTAATAATAATAAATAACAATATTTGATAAAAAATTAAAAGGATATGTAGTGCTGTTGGATCATCAATAAAGATATGGGATTTGGAGACAAAGGAGATAATTGGATTAATTAAAAATCTTGAAGAAATAAAACATGATCAAGAAGAAAAAAAAGGAAAGAAAAAACATCCATTACCAATTTTGTGTACCTCTTTGAAATGGTCTCATGATGGAAAAACTCTCTTTGGTGGATACTCAAATGGAAAAATTCGCATTTGGTCTTTCGTTTGAATAAAAATTAAACAAAGAATTTAAATAATCGATTTCCCTTAAGTTGAATTTAATCCAAAAAAAAAAAAAAATAACTTGTTTGATCTAATTGAAAGAACAAATCTTAAAAAAATTTTTGCAATCTTTCATACATTTTTTTCTCCAAAAATATATATTCAATATTATTTCATCAAAATACGGGATTATCAATTAAATATGCCTGTTTGTTATGTATGATATTTCATCATTTAATAATTATGCATGCACGCTTTATTAGATAGTAAAATAATTGTCATTATCTGATAAAAATTCAAAGGACATTCAGTAATAAATTTACTATCAGAAGAAAATTTTGCAAAATTCGAACCATGAATAATTAATATCATAACCACAATTATTATTGAAATTTTTCTTTTACACAAACAAAAAAAATCAACATTTCACTCAAATCTCTCGAAAAACTTAAACGAAAACAGTTTGAGGATGATCAGCAATATTCCAATTTTGGAGAAGAAAAATTTAATTAAAAAAAATACATCAGTTAAACTCATTTTTTAAAACAACCAGCAAAAAAATGTATTATCCCCAAATACGAATAGATCCTCCATGTGAACCATAACATAAATTAATACCACAGCCAGAATAAGCATTGCTTTTACTTTTATTCTCTTTCTTTAATGGTAAAAATTTAATACATATTATTCCAAGATCTTCTTCGTCATATCCATTGATCACATGCAATTCTTTTTTATTTGATCGAATATCCCAAAAACGAATTGTATTATCACCCGATGCAGAGCATATCACATTTGAACTGCTACCAACTTCGAGATTCTTTACTACAAATGGTGAATATTCGACACCCCATACAGAATTTTTGTGTCTATCAAACATTTGAATTTGTTGACCAGATCGAATATCCCACAAACGAACACTAGTATCAAATGATCCAGATAATATTGTATTTACTAATTCATTTGATCCATATTTTACACTTCGTACTGAACTATCATGTCCTTTGAATACAATACATTGTTTTGTCGTTTCAATATCCCATATATAAATGGTTTCATCAAATGATCCTGAACAAATAGTATATCCATTACCACCAATCACACCAATATCATTAATTTTATTATTATCATTTCTGTTACTGTTATTGCTTTGCAATGGTGAAATATCCACGCACCAAATACGACCTTTATGTCCATTGAAAGTATGTAATAATTTGGATGTTTTAACATCCCACAAACGAATAGTATAGTCAAATGAGCCAGAACATAGATATCGACCACCATTAAATGGTGAAAATTCAATTCCACAAACAGCAGACGTATGTCCATTGAATATTTGTAATTGTTGATTATCTTTGAAATCCCAAAAACGAATGGTTTTATCATCTGATGAAGAACAAATGACATTACGATGATTGTTATAATAATGATATTGTGAAAATTTTACACAAAACACATAGCTTGAATGTTTATTGAATAATTGGATTTGTTGATTGGTATCTACATTCCATACACGAACTGTTTTATCCTCTGATCCAGAACAAATGAATTCATTATCACCGAATGTCGAATAATCAATACTCCACACAGCATTAGTGTGCCCAATGAAAGTCTCTAGTAATTTGGATGAACGAAATATGTCAAGCATGAAGAAGTTAGTTGTCTGTTTAAAAAAAAGGATAAATATTTGATAGTTACTGAACGAAACAAAAAAAACATAACATAATTGACAACAATTTTGTTAAATTCCTGAATCCACCCTAATTTAATTTTTAATATCCTAATCCAATATTGGATAATTAATTGGATCTTTTCTTCTTCTAACTATGATTCAATCAAAAAATCTCGTACAATGAATACAACTAAAACCTGAAGACAACTAGTTTTCTGAAACATACTAATGTCAGTTGTGATTGTTTGTTTTCATTTCCATGAGCGATCATTCTTCAGCTCTTTTTAGATTATCTTCAATGATGAAAGATGAAAATGATTCAATTTTTTTCTCAAGAACGAAAGGGTTTGCCGACAATATTTTGAATTGATATTTCTCAAAATTACTACAATTAAGTAGTAAATCAAATGTATCTCTGTTGTTAAAAAGTTTTTAAACTTACAAATGTCACATTATGAAGATTATCTACATGATAGAAAGTTTTTCTCTCTTATTGACTAGTTCTTGCAACAAGTAGATCTCACATATTTATTTTCCTTACAAAAACATCAATTTTCCTTTTGAATTTGTTGTTTTTATTTATTAATTTACTATCACATAAAACACTATTTTCTTCATTTTTCAAAAGGGTCATGTCGTGTTCCCCTTTTTTTAACATTGACAACATGTGTAATCGAATTACAACACAAAAATCTCCTGAAAGGCAAACTGAACAAAGTCAATATCTTAGTGCTTTGACACCCTTTCAAATTTGAAGGAGCTTCCCACTCCACTTACACAAACACGAAATCCTTATTTGTGGGGTTGATAAAAGATATTGTTATTCTTATCGTACACTCAAAAATGAATATAAATTTATCTGTGAGTATTCATCAAATATTATATTATCTGGATATTGTGTAGTGAAACTAGTAGATAACAGTAATGAAATTATTTATTGTCTTTTGTATAAGTACAGCAATGTTAAATACACAAGTTTCTTTGATGCTTTATAAAGCCTATTGCTGACATATAATAAACATTAAGTATTTCGCATGGTTTACCTCTTGAATTGTGTTTTTAAATTGTAGTCCGATATAATAAAATGTTATTTATAAAGATTCTAAAATTACTTTTGTCATTGGTTCGTATGATTATTTCAGATCAAGTGTCATTGCTCAATAAAAAAAATCAATAAAAACTGCAAGTCAATATCTTACAACATACACAAAAAAGAATAAAATCAAAAAAGACAGTTCAAAAAGTACCATTGCATCGTTCAACAACTGACTTCTGCAATAAAGTCAAGCCTTTTGCATCTTTCCAGATGCTACCTTTCAATGACAAAAAACCCTGAGTACCAAACCGCCAAATGCATTTCCACAAGGAAATTTGTTTATCTTGTGAACCTGATCCACGTTGATTGTCATGTGCAGAAGGATAAACCACATTTAAATTGCTTGGAGTATCATATAAATCGGTAATACAAACAGGAGATTGTTTCCACAATCGAATAGTATTGTCGATTGAACCTGAAATGATTCTTGAGCCGTCACGTGAAAATTCAACAGAAGTAATAGAGTGTGAGTGTCCTTCAAGAGATTGAAGTTGTTCACCGGACGATACGTTCCACAATCGAAAATCATCATTTGAACTAGACACAATTTTTGAACCATCAGGTGAAAATTGAACGCAAGTAACCTGTGATAAATGACCTTCTAGAGATTGAAGTCGTTTACCAGAAGATACGTCCCACAACCAAATATTTTTACCCGAACAAGATGCAATTTTGGAGCCATCAGGTGAAAATTGAACAGAACTAATATAAGATAAATGGCCGTTCAGAGAATATAGTTGTTCACCAGAAGATACGTTCCACAATCGAATTTCACCATCTGAACCAGATGCAATTTTTAAACTGTCAGGTGAAAATTGAATACAAGTAACCTGAGATAAATGGCCGTTCAGAGATTGAAATTGTTTACCAGAAGATACATCCCACAATCGAATAACATTTTCTGAACAAGATACAATTCTAGAACCGTCAGGTGAAAATTCAATACAACTAATATAAGAGAGGTCTCTTTCTAAAGAATAAATATTTTTGCCAGATGATAAATCCCAAATTTGAATTATGTTATCTCTTGAAATAGACACGACTTTAGAACCATCAGGTGATAATTTAAAAAGTTCATATTGTTCTTCGAAACATTGAAGTTGTTTACCAGAAGATACATCCCACAACCGAATGGTGCGATCAAATGAACTGGACACAATTTTGGAAGTATCAGGTAAAAATTTAACAGAAGTAACTCGTTTTAAATGTCCTTCCAGAGATTGAAGTTGTTTCCCGGACAACGCATCCCACAATCGAATAATGTTGTCATATGAGCCTGATACAATTTTCGAACCGTCAGGTGAAAATTGAACAGAGCTAACACTATTCATATGTCCTTCCAAAAATTGGGATTGACTACCAGAAAATGCATCCCACAGTCCAATAGTTGTATCCTTCGATCCTGACACAATTCTTGAGCCATCAGGTGAAAAGCTGACAGAAAAGATATCAAATAGATGTCCTTCAAAAGATTGGATCAGTTTGCCCGATGATACATCCCACAAGCGAATGGTTTTATCCCAGGAACAAGATACAATTTTGGAAGAATCTGGAGAGAATTCAACAGAAGTAACACTTGACAAATGTCCTTCAAAACATCGAAGTTGTTTACCAGATAATGCATCCCACAATCGAACAGTACAATCATATGAACCTGACACAATCTTCAAACCGTCAGGTGAATACTGAACAGAAGTCACACCAGCCAAATTGCCTTTTAGAGATTGAATTTGTTTGCCAGAAGATAGGTCCCAGAATTGAATATGATTCTCTGAATTGGATACAATTTTGGAATCATCAGGTGAAAATTTAACACAAGTCACACCGGATAAATTTTCTAAACATTGGAGTTGTTTTCTAGATGATACATCCCATAATCGAATAGTATTGTCAATTGAACATGACACAATTTTTGAACCATCAGAAGAAAAGTGAACCGAACTAATATAATCTGAATGACCTTCCAGAGACAGAATTTGTTTAGCAGATGATACATCCCATAATCGAATGGTTTTGTCACCTGAACCTGAAACAATTTTTAAACCATCACGTGAAAATGCAACAGAGCTAACACAGTTTGAATGTCCTTCAAGACATTGAATTTGTTCACCTGATAATGTATCCCACAATCGAACGGTATTATCATCCGAGCCAGACACAATTTTTGTACCATCAGGTGAAAATTGAACAGAGTTAATAGCATCTAAATGTCCTTTAATATAACCATATTCACCAAAGTTGACATGATTTACTGTTGCGTTTGTGAAATTGGCGTAGTTGAGGAATGCATGAAAAAATTTGACATGATCTAAATTAGCTTCATTGAAACTGGTTCTCTCAAGGAAGGCATAATCTAAAATGGCATGTGGTATATTTACTTTATTCCAATTTTGATTGTTCAGACTAACTCTTGCAACATTAAGTATGGTAACAGCATTAGCTGCTGCAATAGACACAATTGGATTATTTTTGGATGATTCAATGATTCGGAATAATCGTGATTTCAAATTTGCATAAATTGGATTTGTGTCACAAACTCTATCTGCAATAAATTGAATAATTCCAAATTGTTCATTTAATAATTTACAATTGATAAGAAGATGTTGAACATTTGTTTGAAATTGTTGTTGAAATTGTTGATTATCAATATCGACAAGATGGTTAACATTAGGTTTCCATGAAATAATATCAAAGATAATTTTTTGAGCAGAATAATATTCTTGACAAGATTTATGTAAGAATTGATATTTGTTATCACCAACTCTTCTTAATACATATCTAGCAATACTATCACCATTGAAATATTTTTCCCAAATATCTTGTGTTTTTGTAATTGAAATATCAGCTAACTCATCTGTTGTATTTGTCTCTATTTTTTCATCCATAAAATAATTTTTTTTACTTTCATCATTATCATCATTTTTTATAATTGGATCTAATTTATTTAATATTATCTCATGGTCGTTTATATACTGAAAATCTTGTTCAATTGCAACTTGATTTCCTTGAATAAACATATCAAATCCTAAATCAAGACAATACTGTTTTAATTTGTATTTAATTTTATGGATATTCATGTTTATTCGTAATTCGGATAATTTAGATAATATGTTTTGCGTATGAATATCAATCCATTGATCATTAAATACTTGATAAACTTGTGCTTTAGAAATTTTTGTTCCAGTACCATATTGTTTAACTAATAAAGGTAAAATAGTTAAAATAAGTTGAAGAAGAAAAGGTTCTTCGATCATTTTTAATAAATTAGGATAATTATTTAAAGTTTCTTGATATTGTTTTAATGTCCAATAATTATTATTTTTTATTTGAATGTTTGCAAATTTTTCAATATAATTGCGCATTTGTTGTTTTGTAAATGGCCATAAATGTATCATTGAAGTTATAACATTATGTTGTTTTTTATTTATACCAATTAAACTTGTATTAACATCTTCATCACTTAAAGCATTACTTCTACAAGTAACAATAATTTTAGCATTCCATTGATTTAAATTAAAACGATCATAAAAATATTGTTCATATTCATTAATACTTTTACGATAAAAATCATATATTTCATCAAATCCATCCATAATAAAAATAAAAGATATTTGTTCACGAATATTATTAATAATCTCTTTATTAATATTTTTATTTTGTAATGCTTGTAAAATAATATCTTTATCATTATTTTTATTGTAAATATTTGGAAATGATATATAAATTGGAATCGGCTGCTTTGAATTAGATTTATAATTATTCCATAATGTTTCTTCTAAATAACGACAGAAAATACTTTTTCCAGATCCTGATTTTCCTTGAATAATCATTATTTTTTATTGTTGTTCTACTTTCTTTTCTTCTTCTTTTTCCTTTTTTTCTTCTAAAAATTCAATTACATGTTGATAACAATCAAAAGTTTCATTTTTTTCATTGTGTTCACTTTCTATATATGCATAACGATTTGCTTGCAGCGGTATATATGTTTCAAGCGCTTGTGATATAGTAATATCTTCTTCTATTTCTTGCTTTCTTGATTCTTGCAATAATAATGCAAAATCAGCACAATTTGCAGGATTATTGTCACCAATAATATATTGTTTATAATATTCATATAATATAACATAAATAGCTTTATCTTTTTCTTTTTCTGGAATAAATGTACATAATTGTTCATAAATAAATTGTGATAGTTTTAATATTATATCATTTTGTATTTCAAAATTTGTTTTTTTTAATAATTGTGATGGTTTTAATATTATAATATCTAAATGTGGCTTATATCGTTCAGATATTTTTTTAATTATTTTATCATTAACCCATTCACATACAATATCATTAATTTTTGTTAGTGTTTCTTCTGTTGCATGTTTTAACTTTTCTTCTTCTTTTGTATTAATATATTTCCATGATCTAATATATCCATAAAGTATATGACTTAATTTTGGATTTTCCATTTCTGTATAACCTTCTAATAATGTATATTTTTTTAATGTTGCTTGCATTTCTATATATATATCATATTTTGGCACATATAATTTAATATTATGTGTTCTATGATGTGTTGTTGATTGTTTATCGAAAAAATTTTTATCTTCGGACACAATTAAATTAAATTTTCCCGCTTTCTTCATTACTTCTACTGCGGTTTGTAATTTTGTAGGATTATCACATAAAATAGTAAATCTTCCAACATCAAATACTCTATTAAAATCACCTTTATAATCATATTTAATTTTTTCTAATAATCTTTCTTTATCTTTTACTTTTGGTTTTACAATCGTAATACCATATTTTTGTAATTCTGTTATCAAACTTATTATTTCAATACTTTTCATTGCATTTTCACTTCTTGTTATTAAATCCTCTATGCTTTCTGCATGTTGTTTAATTCTATTTGCTTTTAATTCATATATTAGGCTTGATTTAATTGGATAAACGGCTTGATAGTTATAGTTATTTTTATATGATATACCATCATTAGTAGAAATAGAATGCTCTGCATTAAAAAACATTACTTTCATTATTGATGCAACTGTTAAGTTTAGACAATCAGGGCATGTAAATGACGTTTTTTCTGGATCAAGCGTCATATCTTTAAATCCTTCATTTACCCAAACAAATAATTTTGCATTTGCTACTAGACAATTTTCATTTGTGCAATAACCTTGTAAATTAATTCCTGATTTAATATCTCCAACTTCTGGTTTTTCATCTTCTTTTTTTAATTGTTCAGATTTTTGCTCTATTTCGTTTGCTTGAATTCTTTGATTATCATTTTCCTATTTTTGTTTTTTAATAGTAATATATATGTATATATATTCTTTATAAAGACACACATTCTGATCCATCGATGTTGAAACCATTGTTTCAATCACAGCTAATACATTTCCATCGCTTTCTTCTAGCCTTTTTTTCAATTCTTCTTCTTCATTGGCATCATCAAATAATCTTTTTAACACCTTCATTTCCTTTGAATAATTTTTTATTTTACGTTCGTGCTGCATACTCCCTAAGAGTTTAACAGATTTCTTATCCTTGTGTACGAAATCGTTCATTTTTTCTTTGTCCTTTATCACATAACATCATAAAATATTGCTTTACTGATTTGCAAATAAAACAAAAATTAAATAAAAAGAATTTAATTTACCGCAAATGACATATTGTTGATATGAATTGCATCAGCAAAATATTTCCAAATACTTGTTTCTGGAATTACTATATTATATACATATGTGTGCTTGTCCTTCTTCCATATGCACACAGTTGTTTGCAAAAAAGTGGATGAATAGGATTTGTGGGTGCTTTCACTACATTAGTGATGCTTCACTTTCTGTCAAGAAAATACGCCTGGAAACAAGAAATAATATATGCTTTTTTTACACACATTACAAATTATCATATTTTTGGTGACTTAACATTCTTTTGTTTTTTTTACACACGCAACAAATTCCCACTCCGTGATCATACTTACTTTAGAGATTGAATATTTTAAATGTTGTGTAACAAGTTTTTTTGGAGGTACGGAAAAACGTGAAAAAAAGAACAAATTCGAGCCTAATTGATTAGTGTAAACTCAACGTGGCCACCTAACTAATTGACTTTCTTCACACGTCGAAATAACTGTATTTTATGGGAAAAGGGTGCAGACACTCAAGGAATTTTGAAAAGGCGCAAATGCACAGGAAAAAAACTTTTTGTTGGTCTTATCAAAATCCTTAAAAAAGGTCAATCCAAAAAAAATTGTTTTTATTTTACTGAAATTTGCTCGAAAGATCTTAAAAGCAAAAATGAAATGGAATTAAAAGAGAAGTAGGAATTGGGGGAAAAGTGAGTCAATTATAGTTCTTTGCAATTTATGTTAAGTTGTAAATAACTGATGTCTGTAATACTCTATGAGAATGTACATATACAACAAAAGTAAACAAGATATTTGGTTTATTATATTTCGTAAAACTCCTTCACAAAACAAAAGAAAAAGTAAATATTAAGACAAACACAAAAACACTTCTATCAAAAAAAAAAATTTAGTAAAAATATAACAGCACTTTTCAAAAATTTTTTATGATATTGGATCAATTGCTAGTGCATCAACTCTTTTTTTTTTGATGGATTACCACACCAATTTTTACGAGAAAAAACTGTAGGAAGATGTTTTGCCATTGCTCAGCTGCAAAAAATTAAAATATGAATTGTGGCAATCAAAAAGAAATTCAAAACAAAAATCTAAAAAAAACGCAACAACAAAAGAAAAAAAAAGATTTGTACACAGCATTTATTGTTGATGGGATCAAGAGCATCGTCTAATTTAACAAAATCGTCACTAATGCGACTCTTTAAAGTTGGTGGTGTGGGAATAATAATAGGCGAGTCTTCTAAGCACATGTTTGATGAACCATGAATATTGTTTTTGGATAATGTCTTTGTTTGTTTGAATGTTGTATCGGGATCGCTTTTTAGTTGTTTCTCCGTGCTTGTGTCGGATACGACTTGTCTCCGATGATGGGGTGGTGACGTTGAGTACAGTTTGTTGCATCCACTGTGAGAAAAAGGTTGTCGTCGATCGGAGATTACCAAATAGGATTCCTCCGCACTCCGTGGGCTCAAATTCCAAGACTCGGGATAGCTATGTGACTGTTGTGGCTCGGTCTTGTCAGAGAAGCCATGACTAGAAAACAAACAAACAAAAATGTGTATATACATATACATACATGGATGGTAAGAAGGGATAAAAGGTATAATGAACTCGGAATATTTAGTTTTGGCAGATGTATGTTCATCCGCACTGGGACGTCGACAAAACGAGTCGATCACATGTGCGTTTTGATGTGTGACAAAGCCATTGCTGTTGGTTTTCTGATGGATGTGAAAGGACTCGGGAACGGCACGATTGCAGTAAAGACTCTTCATAATTGCATTTTTAGGTTTGCCATCGGAACGTGTGGCATCACCATTACCACTCCTAACGGAGTCGCCAACGGATAAATGATTTGGATGTTGAGATAAGAGTCTTGGGAGTGGTTCATTGCTCGGACTTTTCAAAAATTGATCGGGTGTTATTCTGTTGTTGTGATGATGATGATGATGACTTGCAACATGAGACGTATTGACATTGGTATATCTTTCACTGCGAGAAGATTTCGGAGACCAACTGTTGACAATGTGATAGTCATCAAACATACTTTTAGGCGAAGTCGAGCCTTGAGATTCTTTGTCCTCTATTTGATCGTGTAACACAAAAGCCGGAGAAGAGGTGTCCAAGTTGGGCTCTTCACACGATATCGCTTTCGACTTGGACGTCGTCGTTATTGTTGTTGCTCCACGTAGGTCTGTTTCTGCTTCGTAAATACAAGAGAGACCATCTTTGATTGGATCTGTTTCTTGGGGATCATGACTTGACACATCTGTTTCCCATGCTTCATCACAAGACTTAAGCAAAGGCGATTGTCTCTTTGTCTCCTCTTGGTGCTGGCCGTGGAGTGCCAACGGGGTAATGTTCGACGTGACGATCCATGAGTTGGCAAGATTCTCTTTCGTTTCATGGAGCAAAGGACTGTCATGGATGGAAGCCACTTCGGGTCGCATGTACGCATGCATGTGCGCATGAGCTGCCACTTGGGGACGTCTGCATTGGCTGTCCGAGCTGACTACGCAGCAAGATGAACTTTCGTCGGTGACAACATCTGATTGTCTGTGAGTTTCCATGGATTTTGTTGTGATATCTGGCTCTTTGTTTTCCTCTTCGACCTGATCTCTTGCCATCAATTCATGCATTGGGAAGTACTCCTAAAATATATAGGTATGTATGTATGTATGTATTGACTCAAAAAGTAGAAGTGACACATCGACTCAACTTCGACCAAATTGGTGTCCGTCTCAATTCTGCCAAAGTATTGACTAAATTCGCGAAACCTTTGACTGTACTTTGGATCCAAGTGCACCATGCGTCCTTCAAGTTCGGTGGACAAGATAAGTTCTTTGGAGTCATCATGAGAAGACAGATCCAGTTCGTCGTCTGGACACTCGGATGGCGCCTGCAATTGTTGGCATTCGACGACATGTGGATCGCTGTCAATCGTTTCTGCGTCAATGTCTTCGGTGTCGTGACAAAGCACCAATTGCTGTTTCTGCTGGGCGAGACGCACCAATGGGATTTGCTTCAAGCTGCTCACCTCGCACGCCGTGTTCATGTCAACGGAAAAGATGGGGCTGTGATCAGCTTGACAGAGGTGTGATTGGAGAGCTGACTTTGTTCAGACTTGGGATTGATTGCATTGTGTTTGGCACACTCGTGCAAAGTTGGCTTGGTAGCGTGCCATTTCAACTGGCGATCGTGAATAGGACTCAGCTGCTCCAGCACCAATTGCGAGTTGGTCAATGGCGACAATGTGATGGCCGTTGTAGTCGTATTTATTGTTGTATTTGTTGTCATATTTGTTGTCATATTTGTTGTCACATTTGTTATATCCACCGATAAATGGCCATCTTGACAGGTATGGCCCAAATTCGTGGCACGTTGCAACTGAAATTGGCGTTGCATTGATTTCAAAAGTTGTTTCTTGGTATCTTGTTCGACGTGTGTCTTATGATAGTCGCGCTTTTGCGGGATGAGGAGGTGCAGGTCGTCAAACAGCGGACTCAGACACAACTTGATAAAGGCATCGGCGTTGGACAACTCTGGACATGGCTCCCGCAGGGCCATCAACATATCTTCAAATTTATTGGCTTTCAACAGTGCGTCTTTGCGGAGCAGCAATATGGCCAAGGCCGTTTTGAATGTCATGACAATCCCTTCGGAAAACGTGATATCCCAAACGCGCAGTGTGGTTTCGTAGGGAAGCGTGGTAACAAAGAGACACAGAAACCAATCCACGGTCACTGTGGACAGATTGAACTGTACGTCTTGCAAGTGCTGATATATTTCTGGCATTTTGATTTCAATCAGATCCAAAAACACACATTCGTCCACAAACGCTCCGAGCAAATCGCTTTCGTGATAATAAAATCCGCCCGCGCGACATATGTCTTCCACTACTGTGCACAACATCCAAAACGCTTCCTCCTCGTCCATGAACAGCAACAGCAGCGCACCCACGATGTTCATTGACTGACAGTACCCCACACAAGGATTGCGTTGGCTGTACGCCGTCAATATCTGTCGCAGTATATCCACCGCCTTTTCGTTCCTTTGCTTTTCGTCAAATGGAAATGTACGCTTCAAGTCCTTTTCCATTATCGAGTCTTTGTTTTTACTTTGACGCGCTTTCTCTACTAGTTGTTCGTAGTATCGCGGACATTGCTTTTCTATCTCTTTTCGTCGTTTGTTGCATCCCGAAGTATGGGTCCATATCTTTTTTTTTTTTTCATTCCCCTGCCCCCTTTGTCATAGCCAAAAACAATATTGTATATATGCATATAATAATATACACCCAAAAACTTTGGATACCAAAAAAAAAAAAAAAATAACTCAATCAAATCTTAACAGAACCCCTGAGAAATGGAGGAATTCCTCTTCGGATCATTTCTTTTAATTCCGAGTTTGTCCCTTCCATATGCATGTGATGCGCCAAGTATTTCTTCCACCACTCGTGGTCTATTTTGGCGTATGTCTTTTGCTTGCTCTTGTTGTTCCCCACTTCGTGTGTGCCTTGGTTGTGTTGTCCCAATCGAAAGGGCAACAGCTCTTGTGAAAACGTCAATCCGTTATTGTTGCCCTTGTCTTCTTTTTTTTCCACAAATCCCAGTCCACCCTTTTTTTGTTTTGTTTTATTCAATTTGAAAATAATCACTTGTTCCATCCGACTCAATCCTCAAAAAAAAAAAAAAAAAAAAAGGGTCAATTTGTGCTGAGACGAAGGATATGTACACTATCAGATAGATAAAAAAAAGTATAAACAAATAGAAATTATAACAAAGTTGGCACGGTCAGCAATTAATTGTCGAAAACACTGTTTGCAAACTCTTACAACGTCATGTATACCTTTGTCTGGCATTACTGCTGTCTCTGTTTCCGTGTTGTTATTTGTGTATACGTCGCAAAAATTGTACGATAGATGTATATGTACACCCATACGTTTTTTTTTAAAAATTTGTTTTAATTGGGGAAAAAAAAAACAAAATAAATGGTCATATATACCGGAAGAACATGTTGCACAAACAACTTGCCCACAAGACCTGCAATGATGTTTTCTATTTGAAAAAGTGAACACATCATTGCAAATATCACAGTGGGTCACATCTTCATCTGGAATCCATTCTGCTGGGTTGTCTACTTCTTGATGCTGTTGCCATTGTTTTTTTGTTTTTTGTTTTTTATTAAAATCAATTGTTTATCTTTCCATTTACATATTTCGATACACAAATATATAAATATATGCACATATGATTTTTTTTTGCTGTTGTTGTTCTAGCCCCTCCAGCTCCCTCCCCTCTGCATTTCAGTTACGTGAGAAGGCACACAGTGAAAATTCTCCATTCACGAAACTTCAATAGTGATGCGTATGTTCATTTCAGTTAATCGTTGTGCACATAAGTCTCTTTTCTAATGTTTATTTGTTTTGTTTTGTTTGCTCACTTTTCAGACATCATTTGTCTTTTTTTCTTGTTTTTGTTTCTTCATAGTGTGGAGAATTAAAGAAAAGCGTATAACGACGAAATATCACCTCTTTGGATTGAAACAACAAGTCCCAAGAAGGGTATTTGTTGCCCTCAAATACTACAATTAATCGTATATCATCTTTTGTCGAGCTTATAATTCTACTCATTGTTAGACTGTCCATTTGTACACTTTTTTGTGAATCTATATTTTTCTTTATGCTAATTTCTGATGTCTTGAAATCCAATTCCAAGTAGCGCTATTTTTTTATTCGTTGTCAATATATATGTATATAAATAATTTTTTTTTTGGAAACACTTGGTTGTCCCGAAACTCTGTTTTATTTATTGGATTTGTAAATACCTCTTGTTTATTTGCCGAACGCAAGTTTTTCACAACAAAGTGTTCTTTTGTTGACGTCCTGCAGTCTACAGTTTTGTATGCTTTAATTGCATCACCCGTGCCAACCGAGGGCTTAGATCGACTAAAGATTTGGAGCATGTTTTTTGCAAAGTTGGAAACCTATAGTTTCACTGGACTATTATGTTTTTCTGTAATTTTTTCTCCCTTTGACAGTTCATACACACAACGAGGTTTGCTTTCGTGAGAATTATTGAAAGAGTAATTTTAAAAAGTTTGATATCGCTTTTCCAAACTGTTATTTGCTATTAAAACCAGTAAATCCTTGCATTGAACAGTGTTCTTATAATGTCATTATTAATTATCATATATCGGCCAAGCAATTTGAAAGCTAGAAGACATTAGCTCAAAAAAAAAAATGAGAGTGTTGAATTTGTTTTTAAACATGTCGAATATATTTAAGTATTGGACAGTACACGATAATCGCCTTGAGTCGAAGGAAGGTCCATATGTGATCCTTGTTGTAACTTTTGCAAAGACGTGGAAGGAACATTTTGGATACCAGTGTCCAAATTAAAATCCGAGTCACTGTTGCTACGAGACGTGGAGTGATCACGGAGAGGCTCATCTTTGTCACTTGATCGGCCGCGCTTTGATTCAAATTGGTTGGGATGGTCACTACCTGCAAAGCTCATGCTTTCATGTTTTCCTATCTTTTTTATTTCGGATCGAATTTTGGCATCCACCGCGGCCTGGTTCCAATCCGAACGGAGCATCAATGTCAGCGCAGATGCAGTGAACAAGCTATATCCAATCATTATTCCCAAAAACAAGCCATAAATGCCAAAATTCAACTTCAATCCGAATACATAGGCCAAGGGAACAGATATTCCCCAGCACGAGATCAGTGCCGATATTGCAATCATTTTGGGTTTTCCCCTTTTTTTTTTGTAGTGAGTATAATGTTTGAATAAAGGGGGGGGGAAGGGAGAAAAAAAAACAAACGAACCTGTGCTACCAAGACATTGACAGCAACAGTAAAACAAGCCAAAGCCACTAATCCAGAACCAACCATCGGACTTAACAATTTGTATCGCTTGACGACTCTTGGATCAGAGCTGACGACACGACCAAACACCGTTCGCAAGCTGACGATGAGCGTTGCAATGAACAATCCTCCGACCAATGCGATCGTCATTCCTACATACGCGCTGTATCGAGCCAAACGAGGACGGCCTGCACCCAACATGTTTGCACAACGAATCTGTGTGTATTTATTTGCTTTGTGTTCAAACAATATCAATATATATA
The DNA here is from genome assembly GCA_000512085.1 of Reticulomyxa filosa. Classification (NCBI taxonomy): domain Eukaryota; phylum Foraminifera; family Reticulomyxidae; genus Reticulomyxa; species Reticulomyxa filosa. The sequence continues at coordinate 17,598 of ASPP01025385.1, forward strand.
TATACATATATATGTATATAATTGTAAACTTGCACTCCTTCTCCAATACCGATCGCCAAACAATGAAACGCAATCAAAATGGTGATCAATGAACTAAAGGTGGCGACATCGACGTCATCCAATTGAGACGAAAACAAGGTAATGATTTGCAATTGCCAGTCTTCCAAAGCCCCGGAAATGGTCCCTGGGATTGCCAATCGCAAAAACTTGCGCACCCTGTGGCCGCTGAACGTGGTGTACCAGTTTGGTTGGTTGTGCTCGTCTCTTCCATTGAGAGGACTCCATGTTTTGTGATGGTACTTCTTCACTCCAAACATCAGAATCACAAACGCAATGGGAGTCAATGTGCGTGTCGTCACCGTCGCAATGGGCGAGCCAATGAACCCCATTCCCGACCACCCCGGAACAAACCATCGGATTATGTACCCATAAACCAGCATTAAATTAAACAATAAATTGAATCCCAAAAACATTGCGTTTAGTATTGTCGCCGGCAACACAATCGACTGTGCTCGGAAGTACATTTGCAATACCATATACTGTGCCTTTTTTTTGTTTACAATGATGCGCAAATGTAGCTACGCTTTTTCAAATAAATAAATAAAAAATATATATACTATGTATATATATTTTTTATTTATTTATTTTTTCGTTCGGCGTGAGATCATAACAATAGTGGACACTAAAAAAAAAAACAATAAGACTGAAAACTCAACATTTGGGATGATATAAAAAACAGACCATTTGGAAAATCTTCCCGCCAAATGTGCAGTGTCATCAGAACATCCAAATGCCTTTAGAATTGGTTCTGTCCACATGAAGGCCATTATACTTGGCAAAGATATGAAAAATATCAACAATGCTGCCAATTGATACCATTGTCCAACCTTTTTTTTTTTTGATTGGGTGCACTTTTTTTATCGCCTTTTTTTTTTTTTTGCTCACCAGTTTAAAGTTTTGTGCTCCATAAGCCTGAGAACCCACTACATTTACAGTTGCTGCAAATGCATACAAATATGACCCACTCAAGCTCTGCCATACATTTGCCAATGCTGCTGCTGCTAAGTAGTCGGTGCCAAGGTATCCTGTTTCGTTTCATTTTGTTTTCTTTTCTTATGAATGGACTTTTTCAAATTGCCATTTTTACTGCTTTTGTTGCTATTGTTTTCCTATGTTGTTGGTAATAAAATAAAGAATCTTGCCTAATACTGCCTGGTCTGTCAGAAATTGAAGTATTCGTGTGGAAATAGAAAATGATATTGGTAGTCCCAGTTTGAGTATTGCTTTTGCTTCGCTCCTCCAGTCTGGACTGACGAATGACAATCGTCGCCATTTCAATGGAGAATTAATTGGAGAAAATAAAGATGACAAAACTAAGTTCCTGCCCGAGTCATGTGGATTTTCTGCCATATATTGCTTCTAACTATTTTGATTTATGTGAAAAAAAGAGGGGCAAGAGTCTTCTTCACTGAACAGCTCAACAACATCTTGTAGATCAAACAATGATTGTAAATTTTTCTTTTACCTTATATATTTTTAAGTACATAATGAAACATTTAATCTTCTGCTCTCCGTACAGAAGAGATCTACTTTCAAGTGTATGTGGATATGTTTTTGGTTGTTGTAACATTTTGTTGCGCAATCGTTTTTTCTTTTTTTTCATGATTACAACTGTTGAACACTCTTTGGAGAGCTTATACAACGAATAATCGAACGTATAATTTTATTTATACGTTTGAAGTTTTTTTTGTTTTGGAAAGGATAACGTATAAATATTAATTCAACAGCATTTTACAAAAAGTCAATACATAATGATTTTAAAAAAATACATAAAGATCATTCCAAGAAACTAAAAACTGGTTCTTTTGAAAATGTTGCGAAAAAATTTCATTAAAAACTTTGTGATTCGAAAAGACTTAAATTTAAAAGAAATCCATGAGCCACTTTATTTGGCTACATGGGTTTCAAAAAAAATATTAGTACAGTTCATTTACACCACTTCATTTTCATACAAAAAGTTTTAATTGTCACCTGCATCATCGCCAGCGTTATCACCGACATCATCAGTTGGTTGTTCACTCAAAACATCCAGATAATCTTTTTCCAAGAAGCCTAAGTCTTCACGGGCTTCAGCAAATTCTCCTTCTTCCATTCCTTCTCCTACGTACCAATGCACAAATGCTCTTTGGGAGTACATGATGTCATACTTTTGGGCAATGCGTTTACTAAACACTCGCGAAATGCCCGTGTTGTTGGCTATCATCACAGCATTTTTACTAAATGCTCCAATATCGTCTGATTCCAGTGTTACTGCTGGTACCTCATTTAAGCCTATCTTGAAACCAGTTGGGCACCACTCGACTAATGTTATTTTATTGCTCGATTTCAGCCATTGGACCGTTGCGTTTGCTTCCTTCGATTTTAAATCACCACGATAATTTAAGGAAATGGCCATAT
>ASPP01025432.1:0-11901 GCA_000512085.1 Reticulomyxa filosa
AAAAAAAAAAAATCGTATCTATACGTAATCCATCATTTTTTTATTAAAAAAAAATTGATTGCTGTTGATACGAAACAATCCAGGAAAACACGAAAGAAGCATTTGCATTGTTTGTGCCATTGGCAGTAATTGCTTCCGTATTTGGCTACCGCGCCTTTGGACGATGGGTTCCTCGCACAGTCGGTGTTTTGTCTTTGGTTGGCGCATATTTCCGCTATAAAGTTAGTCTTTCATTTTTTTATTTTCATGCATGAACTAAAAAATATAAAAATGTTAGTACTTCAATTTTTTTTGTAAAAATTTTTAATACATTGTTTTTTTTGGTGTGATTGTTTCTCTTTTGAATTCGAAAAGTTTGTGAAAGGATATATTGAGGACGCGGACAAACGAGTGAAACCATTCAAATTGAATGTACTGCTTTCGGTGAGACCAGTTGCTCTTTTGGCGGTAGCATCCTGTGGTTACTTGGTTGGTCGTGAGTTGTACAACTCTATCAAGTCAAAAAGAAAAAATGAAAGCTAAACAATAAGTAAATTTGTTGCAAGTGTAATGGTTTTATTTGATTTGTTGTTAAAAACCATTGTAGTTGAACATTCTCAAAATGTTTAAAAAAACTCGTGAAAAAAAAAGTTTCATTGAGAAGATTCTGCTTGCTGTCATTACTTTTTAAGGTGTCACTTTTTTTTAACAAAAATATCGCAGTTGGATTTTGACATAAAACAAAGAAGGTTTTTGATGCGTGATCGCCGGGGGCATACATTAAAAAAATAAATTTGCTATCAGTCCATTTCTCATCAGTTTTGTACGTACTTGAGCCCTGACAAGCGTGTGATCACATTTTGTAGCTTTAAGTATAAAAAACAAATAAATTAATATTGTAATTACAGTATTGCCCTTTCACCAACTTGTTCAATTCTCTTTGTATTTTTGTTCATTGTTCCCTCTTCAAGACCGACGCTAAATTTCTAATTTGATTTTTTAATTTTCAATAAACATAATTATGTCTACACTTTTTGTAAATTGAAAAAGAAAAGGTTAAACAGATAAAACAAACAGAACAGCAAAAAAAAAAGTTTGAAAGATATGATATCACGTTTATCTATTGAAAAAATATTCCTCTACAAAGTTCCATTTTACACGTTAAATAACTTGATCGCAGCCACTTAAATAAATAAACACAATTACATTGTTTAGCTTAATCCAAACACTATTACGACAAATGCACTGTCCCTAACAAGGAAATCGACAATATATTTTTAAAATTAAAAAAAATAACAATATAGTGTTGTAGGGCAAGTCCCTATTTACACATGCCGAACACTTATGGAACTGAGGAACTCCCATTGGGTTAAACTTCTCCAACAACTTTTCTTCACTTCTTGTTTGTTTTCTTCTTACTTATTGAATTATTCATTTTGGTTATTTAATTTACTTTGTTTTACTGAAAGCCACTCTCAATTCGAGTAAAACCTTTCGTATTACATTTAGTGTAGCTCTCCACAGTAGACACTCCACATTTTTAAAAAATAGGATTAAATGTTTATTTTTCATGAGAAAATCGATTACTTCATAAAGCTGAATAATATATTTGCCATTTTTTTTACAAACTACTACATGTTTATATTTAAATTAAGATTTATTTTCATTTCGAGTATTTAAGGATTGCTTTTGTTTTGAGATAGAACATATAACCAAGACAAATTAAATAACATTTACAAGTTCTGCCTTATTAGCAGAAACTCCTGCAAAAGGTAAATAAACTGTTTACAAACGTGCTGGTAAAAATTGCATACAGTGCAATTTAAACTATTTTGCCTATTTCTTCGCCATGTATCTATTGGCAAATGAAATAAGATAAAGCGATCTTTTTTTGTTATTGTCTAAAGAGCTTGTATTGTGTTAGTATTTGCATTTGGTTTTGATTTGACTTAAGTGCGAGGCCAACATGCTGCTATCCAACGATCGCAAAACGCTGGCCGTTGCCATCAAATCTTCCGTTTATTTTTTTTGATGAGGACAAATTCGTCTTTTATATATACATATAAATATATTATATATCTACAATTTTCTATCTTTTTGTCCTTTACAAACCTAAATTTTTCTTGAGTCACCAGTTATCAAATAAAAAAGGGAACGAGGATTTTTTGTTTGCTTTTTTTTTACACTGTCGCCATCGACTGGAAAAAAGAATGGCCTTGCTCAAGACGCACCAACTAACCTTGCAAAGTACTGTTAATGAATTGTATTGTGTAGCGGTAAACAACTGCAGACGAAATTTGTGATTGGTCAATCCAACGAGTCTTTTGATCGCGTTTTGGACTTTGAAACTGGGAAAGAAATTAGTTACGTTATTAAAGAGAATAGGCGACTTGTTTTTGCTCAATAAAAAAAATCGTCATTAGCAACATATCGAAAATAAGATTTTTAAGTTGCTGATAATTGTATTTTTTTTATGTGATTGAATGAATAGGTGATGTGGTGGACATGCAAAATACGATCGTTGAGTATCTTTTGCTCATGGTCCTGTGTTTGCGTCAGCTCAGAAGATTATAGTTTGTTCATTTGGAACATGAATTACAAACTGTTGAAAGACAATTTTAAAGTTTGTAACATATATTTTTCTTCAAAAATTATTCTTTTTTTATTGTGATATTTTTTTTCCCTTTTCTCAACATTGTAATGTTTTTATTAAAGGTATGTCAAGTCCATATTATAAGTATTTGAACGCAAGTGAACGGAGGAATCACCATTATGTTAAACTTCTTCAACAATTTAATTCGTAATTTGTTACTTTTCTTTAATTTCTTTTTGTTGTTTTGTTTTATTATTTAATTTACTTTCGTTTTACGAAAATTCCTACAGTAGATTGCAAAAAAAACTTCAATACATAAATGGCACTATATTAAGAGAATCGATTTTCTCCATGAAAAATAAAGATTTAAATCTAATTTTAAAAAATATATACTAATCTTATAGTTTTTAAATATTAAATTGGTTTCATAATAAGTTTTTTCTATGTTGATCAAAAATATGATTTTTTAAAATAATTTTTAAAAATTTCGAAGTAGTCCATATAAATTTAGCATGTATTGAAAATAAGAAATTTTAAATCTTTTGGTTTTCATTTTAGGAATCTTCAAGTCACGTAGATACTTTTTAAAAAAAGATTAGCATTGTATCTTTCGTAGTTTTAACAATTTTTTTTGTAATGTTTTTAGTTTTTTGTTGATTTTCCTTGCGCCATTGGCTCAACTAGAGCTTAACATAGTTTAGTGTCAGTTTTTCAAATTTTTTTCAATTTTTTCACAAAGTTATTATTTATTGTTAATTTTTTCTCCTTTACATAATTTTACTTTAATTATTCACCAAATGCTCTAAATTGGATTTAGGTCTGGTGAATTATTAGGAAAATTTATCAGTTCTATTATTTTCTTTAAATCAATCCATTATTCTTTAGCTTTGTGACATGATGAATCTTATCTGACTTGCCAGATCCAGCTTTTCTTTTTACAGTTCTATTACACTAATATGACGACAGCCAAAATTGAAGCTATACTTATATTAAATTTCTTTGCGACAGATCGAATGCTAGCTGCACCAACCAGCATACCAACAGCAACTCTTTTCTTAAATCAATCAAATGTTTCAATATTTTAAATATCAAAATTTTGAAATGTCAATTAAAAATATCAATAATAAAGAAAATTAGCAAAAAAAAAATAATTTAATATTTAAAAACTACAAAATTAGTATATATTTTTTTAAAAAATTATGTTTAAATCTTTATTTTTCATGGAGAAAATCGATTATATTCATATAGTGCCACATGTATGGCAGTTTTTTTTGCAATATAATGTATTCTCTTTTAAGTAAACACCTATCGTATTACAGTTAGTGCATCAATACTATCAGCAGACGTTACACAGTAGCACAATACTTTTTTTTTTAGAGTACACTGTATTTGTATAGTTTGGTATTAATTTCAAAAATTGAAACATTCATTTGTGCTATCTTGTGTTGTTTTTTATTGGCTCAATTAAGGCCTTCAACAACAAACTAAATAATATTATTTCAAATATACTATGTTATACTTTTAATAGCAAAATGCTTCTGACTATGCTGCAATTTTTCTTTTATGACGTATAAACTATCATCGTATCAAAAAGATCAATTATTTACTTTATTTTTGGCACAAAAGAAATCGAAAAGAAAATTGCAACTAGTTTTTGTTTGCTGTTTATAATGAGATGATGCTGTTTTATCAAAATATTTTTTGTAGTTTAGTAATTTATTCAAAGCATAAACAACACTCGCTGCAAATAATTACACTTATCCCTCGTTAAAAACACTTCTTTTTGTGTTTAATTGTAGAGCAGCTCTAGCAGTGGCAAGAAGATCTGTAAATAATCGCAAATCTCTTCATTATATACTTTCATTTGTTTTTATCTTTAGACAAAATGAACGTGAATTAAACAAAGGCAACACACGTGTTACACTTGGTTTTACAGGGTCACCAACATAGAGCACTTACTTTATTTCCTTCCTTGGTCAAGTTAGAGAAGCTGTTGCACAACTGCCTGAACCTTATAAAAACAATACATAAAATCACAACAGAAATTTGAGCATTTTTTTTTTGTTTTGAAGACAATCTTTAGTAATAAAAAACTTTAAATAGAGTAAATCATATGTATACAATTTATCTTCGCAAAGGTGTGTTCATAGAAAATAATGTTCTTTGACTAGTTTTAGTACAAGAAAAGGGTAGATCACAAAGAAAAATTTTTTGTTACATATTTTAATATTTGTCCAATTTGGTAGGTCGTTGAATTGAAGAGTATGTCGAAACCTTCAGAGAAAGGGAAAACTTCGAATCAATTGTTGTCCATGAGCTTTACGGACTTAAAAAAACACGCGACAAGTGTAGGGGTCGACTCAAAGTTTGGTGCAACAAAGGCTGCACTAATCAAGCTTATTCTCGAAAAAGACCCGCCATCAGTTTTGTTTCAAATTTGAATTTCCTCAAAATGAACGCACACAAAACATGGATTTATATGTTATGTATAAATAAGGCCGACGCAGAAGCGGAGTCATTGGCAAGTTCGAAAGGCGGCTATTCGATACTAGCGGAAAAAAAAATGTTGGCAGGGTATCAAGAGCAGCCGAAAAGTGAGAATGCGCAAGAAGAAAAAAAACACACTGAAGACAGTGCAACCAAAAACACAGCAAATGCTACGTCAGGTTCAAAACATGCAGCGAGACGAGAAAGAAATCGTCAAGAGCGATACACTCGATATTTCGAGTCATTGCCACCAATGACTTTGGCAAGCGCAATAAAAATCGTGCGCGAAAAAGCGCCGAGAAACAATTTGCATGTTTCTACGTACAACTCGTTTGTGTCATTTTTTACGAGTCGACCATTACAATCGAGTTTTGAATTTTTGTCCGCACACAACAACATAATTACATGCACATATAATGTATACGTATATACGTATATGTAAATTATGAAAAAAAAAAAAAAGTAAAAAGCGATGAATATTTCGATGATCTAATAAACTGTGAGGAGCGAATATCGGATGAAAATGACCGACAATTGGGCGAATTGCATAGGCTGTTGAATCAATGGATGCACGCCTCTTGGATGGAGACGGCATATTCCTTGCAAGGCTATGTTCCCAGTGAAAATGAAAAGGGATTCGATCACAGCCAAATGTTGTTGTTGACCACATTCACCGTCCCCAACGTCAAGTTTCGAATTGAATGGTGGGACCAATTGCGTGGCCATTACAAAATAGCTAAGCTTTTGCGCCAATTCATCTACACGTTGATACAGGCTTTGGACGACGTCACGCAAGTGCAGTTTACATTTTACAATATATCTCTGTCAATTTGTACACGTATATCTTTATAAATGCATGTTTGCATGTTTGACTTTGGGAAGAATGAAACGTACCAGAGAGTGATGCTGGCATCTTTGATTCTGGCCAAGTTTCGTAATGAGGATATCGAATTCACATCGTTTGATCCGTTCAAAGACGTCAATAGTTTTTTGACACGCGTGACATTGACGCCGACTGCCACGGAAATCTTCAAAGCCAAGACGTTTGATCGTCTCAAAGAAAAGGGTAACCTATCCTCTCATATTATGGAAGTTAAAATTAATTTCATGTCCAACAGCGACACCTTGGAACAAATTCGTCAGAAGGCTGTCCAAATGGGCTCTGCTGGTATATACATATGAGTTTTCTCTCTCTCTCTCTTGTTAACAAAGTCACACATACATATACAATGGAATCGTGTACGTACTCGCGTTTGCATGTCTACAGTCGATGCGCCCCTTGTTGCAGGATTTAAAAAAAATAACGGTATGTTCTCGTCTGAACTTTGGGAGTGGAATGTGGAGATACAGAGAGAGAGAGAGAGAGAGAGAGAGAGAGAGAGAGAGAAAGGGTTGGGAAAGTACCCAAGAATAAATTGCAAATGTTGGACTGTGTGTTATGTGTGGGAGAAAAGATGGACTAACCACGACAGAGCGCGTGCAAAAAGAGATTGGCACAACGTTGGAAACGGACAAAGTGAAAGAGCAATTGCAATCGAAGTTAGTGTTTCGAAAGTACGAAAACAAGGATAATGAAAATAATAAGAAGACGAACGACGAAGAAAAAAAAGAAGACGTGGTCATTGCCAACTCGGAAGCGAATACGACAACTTCTGCTGTCAAAATGAGTATGTAACATTGCTATTACAAACAATCGAACACAATTGTTATCTGATTTCATTATTTCCTTTTGTTTGTTTGAATGTGTAAACAAAGACAGAAACCTCTTGAACCAAATAGCCCAGCATCATCTTCACTCCAATGATTCAGACACCGCTTCAACCATGAATGGTAAGTTAACACGAAAAATATGTTTATTCGAAATATAATTACATTTTTTGTTTTATGTTTATATTTATTTTGCCTTGAATCAAGCAACCGTTCTTGCTGCTCCGCTCTCAGTTTCTGTTCCTATTACTCAAGTCCCTGTTCCAGCACCTATTCCAGCACCTATTCCAGCTCATATTCCAGCTCCTATTCCAGCTCCCATTCCAGCTCCTATTCCAGGACTTATCCCGGGACCTTTACCTGCCTGTTACTTTGTGTTGTCGTTGAAACTCTTGCATTGTGTGTAATTACATACATATGTATATGTGTAGCAAATAACGATGACATGGATGATGAATTGGAGAGCTCTCAAAATCGTGGGATATCCTGGGACAAGGCAAAGCGGGAATTTGAAGTAATCATTCATTCTGTAAACAGTTTGCAAGAGCGCATCCGCAGAATGGAGCAAACGATCCAAGCACTGTACAATCGACCCATGGACGACGTGAACATGTCGCAGGAGGATCGCCGCTATTTGCATTTGTTTGACCGAGAAGATGCTCTGGATTGGACAGCGCTGCAACAACAGTGCCAAGCTATCAAACGTCTTTGGCAAGGGTTTGAATTGCAATCCAAACGCAACGAGGAAACTGTTGATCGTTTGCATTTCTTATATCACTCTCAATTTCGTGCCAACATTTTGAAAAACCTTGAGGAACCCAAATTTAACGCGCTCATCGAGGCTGTCGATGTTGGATGGGGCTTGTTTGTCCCTACCGAAATCTACGGTCTTATTTGGATGTTTGTCAAGCCTTTTGACGAACTCTTGGAACTCAAATTTGCGGTGGAAACGCTCAATGAATTTTGGGATCAAAATAAAAAATCTCTCATCACCAAAAAATTACCCATTCAAAGTCACAGGGGTTATGAGACTATTTTTTAAATGTTTTTTTGGTTTGGTTTGGTTTGTTTCAACAAAAAAATTAAGTTGATATCCAGGTGTTTTTGCATTTTTTTACATTAAAAAATTGTGACTGTGTCTTCGGTGCAAATTGCAAACCTTTTTATTGTTTCGTTGAATATTCTTATGTTTATATAATTTTGAGATCCTTTGTTGTTTGAAACCATTGAGAGAGTGCGAGGAAAGCTTTCAAATATGTTAAGAAGCAATCCTGCTTTTTCATTCTTGTCATATAAATACGGGGATTAAGTGAAAGACCGTACAACCAGACAAAAATAATGTGAAAACTAAAAAGACCACGTCAAAAAAGGGAATTCAAACTAAATAAAAAAATGGCACATTATGTGTTTTGGTCTGCTTCCAGAACTTCCAGACTTGTTAATTGGAAGCATTTGCGTTGGTGTTTGTTGATGTTGTCGTTTTTATTAAGTTTTTGGTGCTGGTTAACCTTTAGAAGTGAAAACGAAGAAACAAAAGCAATATCATTGGTTATGATAAAAGAAGAAGAAATGGATAAAATGAATAATATGATGGATGATAATGAAGTGAATGAAATAGAAGATGAAATGGAAGAAATAAAGAAAAAAATTTGGAGTAAATCAATAGAAATAAAAGAAAAAAAGAAAGAAAGATATATAATAGGTTGTGGTTGTAAAAAATGTGGTAGTACATTTTTATATGATTCATTAGTAAATAAAATAAAAAAAAAAGAAGATATGAAAATAAAATTGGGTAAACCAAATGAGCGTGAAAAACAATATTGGAGCTCAATAGATTGTTTAAGAATGAATATTGAAAGATGTAATATAAATAATTATCAAATAACATGTTTTTATGAAGATAAAAGAGTATGGAAATATATTACAAACAATAATAATAATAATAATAATGATAATAATAATACAATTATATATATTGAAAAAACACCAGAATATATTATAAATCCTTATACAGCAAGTTATATATCATATTATGCACAATGGTTAGATTTAAAAATAATAATGATATTAAGACAACCAGTAGAAAGAATGTATTCAGATATGTGGAATTATTATCGTTCAAAAAAAAATAATAATAATAATTTATTAGATCGTGATAAACAAAAGACAAAATATAATAATAGAAAGATTAAATAAAACAATTTTAAATTGGAATACAATAATAATAAATAAAAATAAAGAATGGTTATTAATAATAAAATTATTAAATGATTTAAAAAAAAATAAAAAAATAAATAATAAAATAATTAAAAATGATTGGATAAATATATTTAATGAATATCTTTTTTCAAATAAAATAGATTATGCTAAAGTATTATTACAAAATGTAATAATAAAATCTTGTTATTATCCACAAATATTATTATGGATAGATAATTTATTATTAATAGATATTCAAAAAGAAAAATTTAAAATAATACAATTTGAATCAATGGAAAAATTATTAAAAAATGGTTTAATAGATAAATGGTTAAATATAGAAAATAATAATAATAATAATAATAATATAATAATAATAATATTATTCATATTAGTCCTAAATTAAATAGTGGTGTTAGAAATAATTTAAGAATTCAAGATTTTCCAGAATTATTTCAATTATGGAATCATTTTTTTAAAGATTGTAATAAACATTTATTTTTTTATTTCAAACAAATGCATTAATGCAAAAATATATATTATTTAGTAATTTTAGTGAGTGGTGAATGATGAATGAATGTGAATGATGAAATAAGATGATTATTAACAAAATAATTTATGAACAACCAACAACATAAAAAATAAACAAACAATAATAAATAATAATAATAATTATTATTATTATTCTCCTATCTTTACTATTAATATTGCATCCACACCTGTTTTATATTTATAATTTGGATTTCTTGTTGCACTTCTTGTTATCATAAATTTTGTTAAACTAAAATTGTATCTATTATTATATTTATTATTCATTTCAATTAAAAATGTTTCTTTTAATAATTGTAATGTTATTATTCTATAATATTGTATTAATTCTCTACATTTTCTATTATTTATAATACTTATCATTATAAATATTGTCATTATTATTAATGTTATTATTCCACATATTATATAATTTATATCTCTATTTGCATTTCCTGTTATTAATAATAAACAACTTAATAATAATAATATTATACTTAAACACCATAATATATTTCTCATATATTTATTATATTTATATCTTTTTTTTAATTCTATTCCTTTTGTTTGTATTGTTTCTATATTTTTTATTCCTTCTAAACATTCTTCATATACTTCTTTTTCAATTACACTATCTTTTGATAATGGATTTTCTTCAATATATAATCTATACATTATATAATATATATACATATATGCATATATATACACGTATATATTATTTATATTAGTACATGTATACATATGTACATACACATAAATACGTGTTCTTTAACACACTGTACACAAAAACATAAACACAAAACGTTGTCTCAAATTTTCTAAGCTCAAACGCCAAATAATACCGAGTCACGTCCATACTTTTGTCCAACATTCTTTTTTAGTTCTTTCTTTGCTATTTTTAATTTAGTCTTCTTTAAAGTTTAAGTACCTTTCTGCCTTTCGTTCACAATTTTTTTTTTACCAACAGCAAGTGAAGAAAAAATGCTAAAATGTACTGATTTTCTAAATGAAAAACAAACACTAAAATATTTGAAAAAAAAATACAAATTTTAGTTTTACTTAAATTTTTCTTTTCTAAAAAGAAATGTGTGCAAGCATAAATGCATTCTACGCCGTGGGAAATATACAAGCGATTCTGTGTTACAACAAGTTATTTGGCAGGTTAGTGAAAATATTGGAATTCAGCTTTCATAAAAGAGAAGGTGATTATTTTAAAGAAAGAGAACATAAGAATGAACGAAAAGAAAAAATTACAATAATAATCAAAGAGAAATCAGTGAATGAGCCAAAAACAAGCGAATAGTCAAATATCAAGGCCAACAGTCTAAGAAATCGATCAAGACAAAAACCAAGAAACAAACAGAACAAAGAAAACAAAGATGAAGTTTCAGAACTTTGAGCGAATATTGCTCGTTGGAAGAAACAATTAAACGTTTGTCAAATATGCTGTTATTACGACGACTATAACGAAGATCATACAAATGATGTTGAGTTTGAGAATGAATAAGCTGATTAGATTCAAAACAACATAAAATGTTATTTAAAATATAACTTCTGGAGTAAATTTACTTGTATTTTAATCAAGTTGCTTCATTCAAGAATGTTTACAGTCGAAGAATAGAAACACAAAATCAGGAAATTAATTCAGAATTTGTACAACTCATTATATATCGAAACATGTCGAACGTCGACTAGATCTTCACTTAACGAAGAACATTTGAACAACAATACAAATTCCAAGTATTATGTTAGTGTGCAAAAAAATTGTTGTCAAGTTTTTATGTTGATTTAAATGGCAAACGATGTTGTTTTTTTCACATCAGCCACTGATTTCTGGTTGCAATTTCTTCATTCTCGCTAACAACTTTTTAAACTAATAAAAGGAAATGAAAAAACAGGAAGCAATTTGTAACATTTGTTCACTACCTCCTTCACAACGAGTTGCAGTGGGTATACTTCATTAAGAAATGTTCAACTGATTATAGTTTTCTATCGCATCATTTGCAAGATGGAGAATCTATTTGAACTTTGTATAACAATTTTTCAATCAAGATCTCTAGTGATCTTTATTTGTTCTAAAACTTCATTACCTAGGATAACATATACAATGCAAGCCTAATTGCTTCCAAATCATGTATGCCAATACAAGATTATAACCGTTGAATTGACGGAATATCTAATACACTTGTGATAAAGCTTCAAATATTATTGTATTAATCTCAATTCAAGATGAAGAAGTTGAGAAATGTATTTTGATTTTACAAAGGAAACGTTCAGTGGCAGGGATACAATAATTTTGATTGATATTCAAACTAGGGGTGTAGTTGTTTATCGCAAGCACGAGAGAGAAAATATAATATACAAAGTACAGTAGGTTGCAAAGAAAACTGAACGCCTAAAACGAT
>ASPP01025480.1:0-13432 GCA_000512085.1 Reticulomyxa filosa
AAAAAAAAATTTTACATTGGAAAATGTATCCACCAGATTATAATCGTGGTTTTGATATTCCTTCATCTATTATTCATATTCTTTATCCATCTTTTTCTTATAATTCTATTTCTTTATCTAATTTGCATCTTTTTAATTCTTCTTCTTCCAATTATAGTAATTTTATTTTTCAAGATATTATTTTTCCTGTTAGAATATATCTTCCACAATTATTGATTTTATTACCTTATCCTGATATGAGTTTTGTTTATATATATATATATATTATATAAATATATTATATATATTTATTTTTATTTATATCATCATATACATGTATACATATATATATGTATATAGGTATGGTTTTCAATGTTATTGCCTTTTCTTCTACTTTACTCGCATTTTATTTTGGCACCGCTTTTAATAATTTATATCGTCCTATTTCTGATTTACATAATAAAAATATTCATGTCCTTTTGCAATATATTTCCAATCTTTATGCAAAAATTAAACAAAGGTTTCGATTTTAATTATTGTTGTTGTGTTATTGGTTTTATGAATTTTACAAGTAAATCATGCCATGTGGTATATTTTCATTATTGATAATCTTGGAAAAACACAAGTAATTAAATAGAAACAGAATATATTGAACAATTTCATTTTTGTATCTCTTGTGCATGATTACCTTAGCCAACAAAAAGATAAATAGCTTGTTTGTACAACAATGAAAATATCAACACATGAACATTATGAGTATTGAAATCTAAAAAACTTTTATAAAGCGTCAAATCCAAATTTTTGAAAAATGGAAACGAAAACAAAAATTTTTTCAAATATCTCTGAAAAAGAAATGTTGATTTATTTAACACACTGCCAAGAGCAAAAAGATATGGATCAATTTATGCATGAGTACAAAATCCGAGAAGAAAAAACAAAACTGAAACAAATTTCCGAAGAAAGTCTATTTCATATATACAACGAACTTTGCTCATTCTTACGTGTTCCTCCGACCGATATTTGTTTCAAAATTTTAAATCGAAATGATAATGACAGAAAAAATATTACCGAGATAGTATTTCCAAATAAGTGTCCACCTCTCTCACTGGCCAAAATGCTGTCAATCATATTATCTTATTTTTCTTGTCGTGTTTCACTCAAATTCTTCAATGAAGCATTAAAAGAAAATATTTTTGGTAATTCATTGGAAGAATTCGTAAGTATTTTGAAAGAAAACATTGAAATTATATCGATACAACATGTTTCACTAGCTTTAAAAACTGGTATGGAAAAAATATTTCAAACAATAAGAGATTAAGGTATATGCCAAATATTAGTTTTTTTGACAAAAAGGCTTTAACCAGCTTTTCAATTTATTTCCATTCCAGTATTTACGTTGTCTTGTCATGAAGAATTGTCATCTCGACGACAAAGATTGTAGTGTAATATCGCAACAAATAATGAAACCCTCAAATAGCCCAGATGTATTATACTATTTGTCTTCTATAATCTTGGACTTCAATGATATTGGCAATGAAGGGTTCTTAGCGCTGCTCAATGCTGTTGTTAATGAAGAAAATCAAATTCAAATTATGCATTTATCATTGGCATACAATAAAGTTGATGATATTGGATTTGCACAATTAGTTACAACAATTGCACAGGGAATTAAAACAAATTCTCGAAATGAAGTGTTAAGTCCTTTAAAAAAAATTGATTTAACTGCAAATCGTGTTACTTCAAAATCAATTGAATTACTTTATTCCACAACAATAATTTGCTCCAAACAACAAGACAAGCTCAATGTAACTAAAAATGCTAACGTTGCTTCCACTTCAGAAAAGCCAGATTGCAATCCAGAAACAACCCTTGTTTCACAACTTGGTGAGATAAATATTGTCTTGAGACATAATATTTCATCGTTTGAAGTTGAAAAAGTGAGACAAGAATTTTTTGTTCCAAACGTTACGTTACTGTAAAAACTGACCACTAATTTTGTTTTTTTAAATGTTTTAAACGTAGCATTCATTTGAAATAAACTTTTACATTCCAGCTGACACATTTTGGTCATAAGTCTATGAACTTATCATACAGTTCAAATATTTCTAAATGATAACAGTAGTAATCTTTTCTGTTTAAAGAAAATTTGTGTCACACAATGAACACTCCCAAAATTAATTTGAAGCATAACTCAGTGTTATTTAAATTAAATCTATGATATTATTAAATAAATAACTATACATTTGAATTATTGGTTCCAACAAACATGGTACTACGTTATAAATAGTTTGAAAAATTTTGGAGTCAATGTTTTGCAATCTTCATAAATTTGCGCCTTTACGGACAATTGGCTTCAATGAAGAGTATTTCGTCAATAAGTGAGAGGAGTCTTTCAATTTTGCTATTGGGAACATCATTGCCACTACAAATTTTTTTTAGCTTTTCATGTATTTCCTGTGAGTTTTTATGTTTTTCCTCAAAAGAAAGAGTCTTGACCAACGCATAAGCCAACTGAAATTCTTTGAATCCCACACATTCTATGCACTGACTGTTTTGTATATGGAATTATTTGCGCCAAATCCAAACATTATAAACAAATTTTTTTAGCAAAACTTTTTGATTTGTTGAATTCGATCTGCTAATCTTCCTGTAGGGATGTCTCCTGAAGACTCCGAAGAATTGTCACACTCGGGCTCGGTTTCACTGGCACTATTGTCTTCCTCTTCGTGATCAACTACAACGATTGCTTCGCATTTGTCATTGATGTTCTTGTTATCATTACTGTCACCGCCGTTGTCATTAATATCATAGTTCGGCTTGTCTTCATTGACGGAGTGTGTCTGAAGCTGTTGAAACTGCGCAGAAACTTGTTTTTCCTGTTTCACAAGCATTGACTCGATATCTGATCCAGAGTCATCACTTTCTTCTGGTACAAGATAATCCACATTTTGCGAATCATCGATGCTCGATCCCACTTTGTTGTCCGCTGCTATTGTATCTTTGGGAAAAGGCAATTTACGAAGCTCCTCAATCTCTGCTTCAATGTTTCCGTCTTCAATTTGATGCTCTTCCTCCTCTTCTTCTTCTTCTTCTTCTTCTTTTTTTCCCTCTGACAGTCTTTCTTGCTTTGTCTCGAAATTCTCACACAACATGCTCACTTCTTGTTTTTCGGGCAAGTGTAAATCATCACTGATCTTCAATAAGCTTTGTTGATTTATCTCAGCTCCCCCACGCACCGCAAGCTTATTTAACTGTGCTTGCATCTTTCGAGAATGAAACTCCGACTGCGAGGCTTGCCTAAGTTCAAATGCTCTGGCATCCGCTTCTGCACGTTTCCGTGCAAGCATGCGCTCCCTCGGATTCATCAGTGATGCCTCTGTATACTGATCTGCAACTACATTTTGGCTCAATTCACCCTCTGAGCGGCTATCATCGATGATAGAATTTACTCCTAAAGGTTGTTGAATTAAATTCGTTGAGCGAACCGGTGTCGAATGGACTGAACTGACCGTGTCTTGTTTTGAACTACATAACGCTCTTTCTTCGTTTTTTTCAATGTGCCTCTTTTTCAACTCATCCAAACGTTGTTGTACAAGTTCACGGCGTCTACGAACTTGCTCCAATATATCATACTCGTTCTGTATAACGACAAAAACATTGTTGTGATTGCACTTTTGTCCAACCAAAAGAAGCTCACTGAGTTAGGCAACTGGCTGAAATTACAATGATTATTTGCTAGAACATCGTCACAATTGTTCCCAAGATTGTTATTGCTTACTCCCCGTTGTTGTGGATTTAAAAAAATCTTTTTTATTGGCTGATGCGTTATTTTGAAACAAAACTGCTTTTGTTGTTTTTGGGTGTAAAAAGGAGACATCATTCACACTGAACTTGTCATTCTCTTGAATTTTACTTTTCCTGTCTAAAAAATGATATTGTACGAAACTGTCGCTTTGTTGCTGCATTTGATCATTTATATTTGCTTCTGTTTTTTCTGTTGTTGGAGATTTTTCCTGTTCAGTGTTTGAATCTTTTCTCCTATTAGAACGGATGCCCTATATGTTCACGAAACACTGAGTGTTATAATATAGTGAGAAAGTCAAGAAAAAAGATACCTTTTTCTTTTTGTTTGAGTTTATGTCTATTCTTTCGACTATTTTCTTTGATTGGGCCTTTTTTGCATTATATAATTGGCCGTTTTGTGAACAACTTCTACGTACAGACGGAGGATACCGATTTTTTAGGCAACTATTCAATTTTGCATTTTTACTGTCTTGATTGGAAAAGGGTTTTGAAATTTTTTTCTTGTATTGATTTTGTCCCCATTGTCGTTCTTGTTTTAATTTAAGGGCGGCTATTTCCATATTTAAATTGGGTTGCATTTCTTGTTGAGCGTGCTTCTTCACTATGGACCCCGTTTTACACGAATTTGTTGTATCCTGAATATTTTTTTTTTATTTCCTTTTTTAAGTAAAAATGTTGTGCTCAGTTCTTCCATATTATCAAAGATCCAATCCATATTTAAATCTTTGCGAATTTGTAACTCCAAATTTTGGTAAGCTTTTTCCGATAAGAGATTATTGTTGTATTTTTGGTGGGCTGAAACACAATAGTCGCGTATACGTGACTTCAGCCAATCCATTTTCCCCAAGACTTGTCCTAAATCTGGACGACTACTAGGATTAATATTTAAAAGTTGGTTTATCAGCTCCCTTGTCTCTTTGGAACACATTGAGATAGGAATTGATTGGAACCGTCCTTTGATTATTTTCTGTGCCAACAAATTAAGATTACCAGCATTGAAAGCGTGATTGAAAGTTACAATTTCATAAAGGACGCAGCCTAATGCCCACATCTATGTGTATATAATCTTTTTATCCTCGAGACTGATATAAAAAAAAATTAAATTAATAATAATGCAAATGCAACAAATAAGGTTTGTGCTGTCGTTTACATCAGATTTGAAGTCGTAGGGTTTGCCTTCGAAAACTTCAGGACTCATATAATACGGTGTTCCGATGATAGTTTGTGCAAACTCCATGGGCTCTGTTAGCACTTTGGAAATTCCAAAGTCGCCCAATTTCAATTGTCCGTTTTGTATAAAAATATTTTGACTTTTTAAGTCCCGATGCAAGATATTTCTGCAATGTACAAAATGTAGAGCCAATCCGATTTGCACAAACATATCTTGCACTTGTTTTTCCGTTAGATGTTTTCCTTTTTGAGATTTTAAAAAATTAGTTAAATCTCCTCCTTCGCAATAAGTCATGACAACACATAAAAATGTCTCCGATGTGGTCGTATGAAGAAATGATTCTTCATAGCCAACGATGCAAGGATGATTTAACTGTTCTAACAATTGAACTTCCAAATGACACATTTCGCGTTCTTTGGCAGAAACACTCCCAATTTTCATTTGTTTCAATACAAAATATTCCATGTCCTTTTTCCGTCTCACTAGCGTTACGCCGCCAAAAGAACCTTTTCCAATGGGCCGAACCACTTCATATCTTTGCATTTTATTTTTTCTTTTTTTTTGTATTATATTAATTTTTGTTATATTTTAATTATGAGATCTGCAACGTTTTAAAAGATACGCAATCAAATGCTGAACAAAAAATATGCTCAGATAAAATGGGTTATTGTTCGGATTGCTTTTTATTTTATTTTCTCTTCAAATTTATCCTCAATTGTATTTTTTTCAACAATCACGTCGAATGATTAGTCATGTATTTTATCACTTAAGTTTTGACAAATGACAAAAATAAATCAATAAAGCAAGTACTATTCAATTTTACATTGTTGAAGAACCAATATATTGAAAAGAAATTTAACTCGTGTTTTTTTCTTCAATTTTTAAATGAAAAATAAAAAAATGATCATACATCGATTCTGAGCGCAAAAAGTCATTTTTTCTAAAGAAGACAGCTCCAAAAAAAACAACGCTCTATAAACTACTTTAAGCTTCCGTCTTTAAGGGATAAAAATTAAATGCACGGAAATCAAAAATTTTACAAGAATGGCCGTTTGACTGATGCAGCCAGAGAAAAACTCAACCAAAGACTAAAAGAGGAAAATGCAAAGGCGCAAAACTTGTCCAATGAATATGGCAATAACCAGGTTCTGTGCTTTCCATCTTAAAGTATCGAACATATCAAAATATCCTACTTACGATAAAAAACAACAGTCAAAAGTAAGCCAAAAGAATTGTGAGAAAAGTTATGACAAATCAACAAATTATCACATGTTGATGACTCCCAACGAACAGTTAGAAGCGACGGAAATTCCTCGACCACAAACTCAAACAAAACAACAAGCTCAGGATGAACATGTTAATAGAAAACCCCTTTCAACAAGATTTTTTTTAAACCACCGATTTTTTGTTTCTTTTCTCATTAAAGGATCTAAATTGGGTCTCTTTGACCGCCTACAATCAAAAAATGTTCGAAGCTGAAGAAAGATTACAAAAGAAAACGCAAAAAGTAACAACAGAAAAAACTCGGAAAATGTTAGTTGGTCAAATTACTGAACAACAGCAACAAAGAGAAAAAGAAGAACAAGTTAAGTTCATTGAAATAAAAAATTGAATAAATATTTAAAGGAAGATGACAATATTGATTGCGGATACAATCTAATCGTTTTCATAGGAACGAGAAAAATACCGCAAAGAGTTGCAAATGAAATATCGTGCAGATGATGAAGAGTTCAAGAAACAACAATTACAAACATATGAAAAAACTCAACAATTGAAACAGGCCAGAGAAAAAGAAATACAGCAACTGGGAGTCAGGAGACGTCGCGAGGAAAGAAAATTACACCAACATGAGATCTATGAAACACATAAATTTGAAGAAGAGTTGAAACAAACAAAGAAAAGCGATGACCTTAAACGAGTCCAAGAAATGGTGGCATTGCAACGAATGCTGCACGAAAATGAAAAACAAAAGCTAATTAAAGAAGAAGAGAGACAAAACGAAGAAAAAGAAGCAGTTCGCTTGCAAAAAATACATGCTAAAATGTTGGAAGAACAAGAGAAGTCACGTGAGAAGCAATTGCAAGCAACATATAATAAATATCAAAAAAAAGTCGAAGCAGTGATGGCTACCTTTAGCAGCACGAATACATGTTATACATTTTACTGAATTTTTTTGAACGCCCTTTTTGAACTTGTCCTATCTTTTTCTTACTTTATATAATTTGTATTTTATGCGTTACTGAAGATACAAGCGATGCTGTTGTTGCAAAAGAATTAAAAATTCGTCAACAAGCTGAAGATGAAAAAATACGAGCGAATGAAAAAAAAAGAAAGCACGAAATGTTAAATTGTCATCAAATTCTTGTTGAACAAATCAAAGAAAAGCAAAAAAATCTACGTGAAGAAATTCAAAAAGATAGAGATTATGGTAAAATGCTCAAAGAAGATGTTCAATTATCAAAGCAGCAATTTGAAGAAGAAAGAAAAACCAAACTGCAAAAAACAAAAGAGCAGTCAAGATACTTGCAAAGACAGATCAGGTACAGTGGAGTAAAACAAATATGTTTTCTATATATCAAAACTGGTTTGGAAGAATAGTTTATTTATGTATTTTCTTTTTTCAGAGAGTCTGAGCTAAGAAAATTACAAGCAAAGACCGAAATGGACGAAACAGAAAAAGCAATGAATAAAAAGTTGTTGGACAAAATTTGGAGTGACCAACACCCCGGAGAAGTAAAAGTAACACAAAACTGACACATGCTTGATAATTTGCCATTTTGAGAGAACAATGAAAGTGTGTGTTTTTCATGTTTGATAAATTTTAAGTCCTGTACTTTACAATTCCTAGTGCTTTTTTTTTTTATAAAAAAAAAAGAGCTAGTACTGTGAATATATTTTTCTCGAGCTCAGTTTGACTACTTGTACCACGAGTGCAAGAAATGCTATACTCCTTGCACTCATTTATGGCATTTTTTGGTTTGTCACATGGATATTTGTACATAAAAAAAAAAAAACGCCAACTAGGTGAGCAAAAGTGGTTTATCTATTAAGGGCTCACAACCAAACACACTCATTCCATGTATGTGTATGGCAATGGCACACACTTGAAAATACACGCTTGATTCGCACTTGTAGCGAAGCAACAGAGCCAACAACCACGCCCATATGGCGTGATGCATATGAAATGAGTTGTTATTCGTTAGAGTGCACAAATATCGCACCGTCAACAGATAGCCAATAATAGAAGCCAATCCGGCGATATACAACGTCCCTTCGCCACACTCCATGTGTCCATAAACATTTCGAGAAAGCACATATATTAGCAATCCAAATGTTATGAATAACACAACCACCGCTTCAATTCAAACAAAAACAAAAAAGTGTTGGGATATCAAATGTAATAACAGTCCATACATATACATGTGCATACACAGTTTTTCAGAACAAACCAGAAATTGATGATTGGAAATTGCTGGAAAGTTGAATGCTTTCCGGACAAATTTCAAATGTTAATGTATATATAAGCAATTGGTACGCAAGTAGGCCATAGTATCTGAAGTTGTTCCGTTGATGTGCTAATATCAAGGGCAATCCACAGAAAAATATGCTTTCATCCGTTACTGGAATTGTGAGCAGCTTGTCTTGAAGGTTACCACAATAAAAAAGTAGCACTCCACGCAACGTCACATTGAACATATCTTCCAAATGTAACGCGTAGGATTTCTGATTACTTCGAAAGTTTAATGTCACTACCACGATACGACATGCTATATAAAACAAGTTCAACGTCACGCACCATCCGATTATCGTCCTAACAACAGTTTGTTTCGGATTGATGCTATTTTCTGAGCTTGTTGGAACTAACGAATACACGTAGGGGCTATGTTCCTCTATTATTCCACGAGGACGCCACTTTCGCTGGGAATATTGTCGTATTTCTTTCAAAACAAACCATATACCAGGGATTATAAACAAGGCAAAGTTTATGAGACACTGTGCTTCTGCTGACATTATGATTCTCGTTTAAATAATATGGGATTCAATTACTTGTTGAAGACATTGTCCTTTGGGGAAAAGCCTTGCGGGAAAATGATTCCTGGCTATTTATTTGTTCAAAAAAGAAATAGATTGTTGAGATAAAAGAGAAAGCGAAACAAAAACTTGAAAAGTGAACTATTGACCGCTATAAAAGAAAAAAGCAAATAAACGAACAAAGAACCATTATTTTTTGCATGGAAATGTGGAGAATATGTCAAGTAAGTTTGAAAGGTTGAATGTGTGCAAGACGTTGGTAATACCCTTCCTCCTGTTTGTGTTGCGACGCTCGAAAGTCGGTCATGCAACAGAGCTCTAATTTATTGAGAAATTGGACTCCAATATTGGAAAGCCAAGGACATTTTTCATTGGCTAATTCGAACAACAATTTGCAAGGATAAGTGAGCGCAGCATTGCGCTTCCCTTTGCCCAATAAACTCAATTTCATCAAAGTGATGTGTGCCTCAAACTTATCCGACTGTTGAATGAAATGTCCACACTGCTGTTGCAAGCACGTGTGCAAGGCGTGGAATACGTTTTCGAGTTTGTCTTTGTTGTCGTTGTTGACCACACCGACGTGGACAACGCGTTCTTTGAAGTGGCCCAGTCCACCGATCGTGAGTCCGACACTAAGTTTGGAGGGAACCAAGCGCTGGAACAATGTATCGCCAAAGCGATTGAACGCCTGGATAGTCTCAAACACGTTTTCGTCCGTGGGAATATGCAGCGCACTAATGGTAATATGAAAGTTGTCACTATTTGTTAGCGACTGTCGATAAAATGTTGGCAGAAATGGGGCGTTGATTAGTGTGTCCTGCAGCACTTTCAATCGCTTCAAACACATTTGATCCGTGATTCGGAGTGCGATAAAATAGTTTGGAGGGCATTTCTTTGACCCCTTTCCATTGCCCAACTTTCTCGAAGACAATGGTCGATCTACGGCTCCTCCACGTTCCTCGTCTACATTCCATGTCTCTTGGTCCTTCAATGTCTGTGTCTTTTGATCATGCGCTTCGCTCTCCTTGTTTGTGCCATCCTTGGAAAATGCTCGCTTTTTCTTGTTACCTGTTGGCTGCTACATTGTATGTGGATTGACGTCTGCCAATCAAATTGCATTTTTTGATTGGTTACTCTTTTTGTTTTGCAAAATAAAAAGGCACATTTTTTTTTACATTTAGAGATGAGGTCTCGAGTTGTGACTTTGGATTGCCGCGGGGCAGATTTGCATTGTAATACTGTTGAAATTCTTCGTGCTGAAAGATGACCTGATCTAACGCACGGTCGTCGCGTAGTGTCGAAATGTTGTGTTCGGATTCTGGTTTTAACATACACAATGCCGATAACGGATCATTGGCTGACGCTTCACCGCCCATGTCTCCTTGTTCTACTTCGTCCCTCTCATTGTCATTATCATGCTCGGTTTGTTCTTCGATGACCTTTGAAGTAAGCGCAAGTTTTGCTATGTCAGTTTGTGATGCTTGGTTCGCGGTTTTTCTACTTTCTAGTTCTTCAATCATCCTTTTTGATTTCTCTTGGGATGATTCTTCTTTCATCATTCGATATCTGCGTCGTGGTCGGACGCGTTGAGGTTTATCCTCTTCATTCATGTCGTATTACGGGACCTTTTTTGAGCTTTTACTTTTGGGACTTTTAGAAACAAGACGTCCTGCTTGCATATTGTATACTTTTAATTTTTTTAGTATGAAGAGCTAACCATATCTCAATTCTACATTTGCAATTAAAAATAGGCACGTTGCAGTTTTCAGATATTGTAGGTGATTTTTTATGCATCATTAATAAGAGCTGCTTATTTTTGGAATTAATTCGCGCATAGAGCATGCATACCGAATATTTATATTTTCTGTTACTTTTTAAAGGGCAGTAATATTTCAAGCTGTATTCCTTATCCAATATAACATGTACTGCAATACCCTAATAATTGAAGAAGTTCCATATGAACGAGTGAACCTTTTTTCCTCAACAACATTCACTGTCTTCTTCTTTACTTTTCTGTTTTCTTATTTCTTTACTTGGTAATGCCCATCACTCTTCATACAAACATAACAAAAAATAAGTGAATATTATCGAGTATTTGTTTTTATTTGAGTTTTTTTTATCACAATTAACCATTTATTTTTTTCTCAAAGATAGACATATTTCGATGATTATTTGTTTATGAAAACTTCTTAATTTTGTTATTATAATTTTCATTTTTAAAATTCAATATTATTAATTTCTTTTTAAAGCAAAGATTTTTAGATTTTCTGTACGCTAATTTACGTTTATTTGAAAATTTAGCAATTTTGGTATTATTCAAATTGAATACAAACAAAAAAGATTTGTTGATATGTGATGTATAGACAATTTCGAGAAAAAAAAATTCATTTATCATCGATATTAACTTTTGACAAAAAAGTTATATTTTGAATGTGAAAACGTATGAAATTGCAAGATAATTATACACTTAAGTGTTTTTGAAAGTATTTTGAAAATCGAGATTAGAGATTTCGAAACGAGTATAGTCAAGAAATTCGTAAAAGTAAAGAAGTTAAGAAAGAAACTTTTATTTTTTTACTACTTGAAATCTTTTTATAGTAGGAATATTTTGAACATTGTGGAAATTGTGTGTATTTTACAGCATTTGGTTCTTTGTTTGGAGAATTATTTGTTGCAGTTTATTTGGATATAGTGGTTGTAGTATGTCATTTAGCATAAATTACTACACTACTAACAGTAAGACACATGAAGTTAAAAGAAAGAGTCTTTTACAGCAGCGAAGTGCTAACAAGAAAACCGTTGGCAAGGCTAACTGGCCAATTAAAGTAGAGTAGACAATGTCATTTTTTAGTGAAGTTATTAAGCAGAGAGGGAAACGGTATCAATAAAGACAACAACAGGTACATTACTTAATCGATTGCTGGTCCTAATTTATTGATTAAAAATTGGATTGTTAACCAATCAAAGATATTGCAAAAAGATATTGTTATTGATGCAGATATTATTTTTTATTTTATTTTACTAAAACAAGTAAATCACTCAAACGTGAATACAGTATTAAATAATACAATACGTTACAAAAAGTAACTGACAAATAACATTCAAGCTTCAACATTGAGCAATAATTTTAATTAGGTGAAGATAAAAAATGCATCATTTTATATCATTTCAAAAAGATTTCAGTTTAATCCACAAAACTTTTGTGATTATCACAAAGCTGATTGACTTGTATCTCAGAGGGAATACAAGGGTCAGATTATAAATCTCAATCAAATTAAAATGGATAAAATCCAACACTATCCGTTATCACGATTACAAAATTGAATAAAACTATTGCAATCAAAAAACAAACATAAAAATTGATGAAACATTTCAAGTCGTTGGTTTCCTGGCCTTCGGGGGTATTTTTCTTTGATTTTCGGTCCTTAAGTAGTTTCCAGGCATTCAGGGGCTTTCGATTGCCTTTTCTTTGGTTTTAGGGAATTTAGTGACCTTTTCTGCTAGGAGCATGAGGCTACTCGCACGTTGCTGGCACGAGCGCTTTCCTCGTATCTTAATGAGCTGCCGGGTAGCGATGATTTTGGCATTCTTGCCACTAACTTTTGCTAGACTGTTACCACCTGTTGACTTTTAGCTAGCCAATGATGAAGGGGGATATATATATTTTTTTTATGTAGATATGCATAATGGGGAATCAATCGATTTTCTGAATTTGGAGATTATGTTTAAAATGAAACATCAAGCAAAAAATTGAGGCATTTTGCACTTATTGTTATTTCACAAGATAATCGATCAAATGAATCGAAAGAACAACAAGAATACAAGAAGAAAAAAAAGAAATAAACGAAAAGAATATATAGAAGCAAAAAATGAATGTTAGAAAGAATTTTTCTGCAAGAATTACTAACATTAGTAATTGGCCCTGTTAATGGACATTCATTGAAATCACAAAAATCGATATTGAAGATATTTGGGAAAAATGGTAAGATATTGGCAGCGACAATTAAGGTACATACATTATCACGACAACATTTGGAGAACAAAAAGTTAATGAAAACGGAAAAGAGAATCAAAAAAAAGAAGCAAAGAACTATGAAATGCTTTATATATAATTTTGGATTGTTGAAGAAACAAACAAATAAAACACAACAAATCCAGAAATAACAAGAAAGAAATGTAAGTATTGCGGAAGGAATAATCATGCATTCGAAGATTGTTTCCACAAGAAGAACAAGGAAAGGCAATCACGATAG
This sequence comes from Reticulomyxa filosa, assembly GCA_000512085.1. Taxonomy (NCBI): domain Eukaryota; phylum Foraminifera; family Reticulomyxidae; genus Reticulomyxa; species Reticulomyxa filosa. The sequence goes on from ASPP01025480.1 coordinate 13,240, forward strand.
TGATTTGACTGTTATTCAAAAGACAAGACAAAAAATTGTTAAAAAGGACAAGTAAAACAACAAGAAAGAGGAAATAAAAAATACTTTTCAAATTCCAAGATAAAAACAATAAAAAGAACAAAGAGAAAAAGAAGTTAATCAACAACGATAATGAATATAATCAATGAAATTATATTCCAGAACATCAACTGCC
>ASPP01025653.1:0-10312 GCA_000512085.1 Reticulomyxa filosa
TTAAAACATGTCCTATGTTTTTATTGATTTAAAAAAAAAAAAAAGATGAAAAATTGTTTACATTTATCGCATCTATAACTTGGATGTATACACAAATCTTTATGGACAAAATTGTTTCTAGTCAGATTGATTAAACGATATATCACTGTCAATATCAAATGTGAAAATCAAAGTATCAGGATATTGTCCATAAAAAATTAATTAATACCAATGTGTCGTTGAGTAAGTATTTGTTGTAACGTTTTGGTGTCTGGACAAGTCGGTCATTGTTTGAGATCGATCACTGTTTTTATTTTTATTAATCTCTGATAGCTTGGTTTTCTCGCCTTGCTTTTTTTCTCATTATTATATGTGGTATATTTAAATGAATAGAGTCAAACCAGTAGCCCTTTGGTAAATGGTAATATAATGTCATTTAACATTTCCACTTCAAACGGAATTGTTGTTAACAATATTATCATTCGTTGTTCTTGTGGGTTGTGTAGAGTAACATTCCTTTGCATACAAGTGTTGTAATGAAAAAATGCTTTATACTCTTTTTTATTCCCTCCATTTTCTCTTGTGTTTTGTTTAATTTGCATTTTTGATTTATTTTGATCAATAATCTCACTTGTCGGCGATTGTATACTGCTTGATGCTATCAAAAGGTATACGCATTTTTGTGCGAGAAATCTCTTTTCAAGCAAAGTGTTAATGTTAAATGGAGTCATTAACACTTTTCTTTTTTTTTTTGTTAAGCGAAAAACAATAACACTTTTTAAAAAATGAAATGAATATTATGATTATAGATAAAAATACAGTATATTTTTTAGTTGTTTGTGATTGTCGATTACGAAGCTTTTGTAAACTTGAAAAAGATTTTTCCCTTTTGCAACATTTTGTTACTAATCTTTTCTTTGTAACCATACTAACATTCAAACAATGTCTGACACAGTACCATCTCCCGGTGCTTACCAAGCATTTCTCCACAGGAGCTTATCGCTTTTGGTTTCAAAATGTTTTTGTAGTTGTACACACACAGACACGCACATGATATTCTTTGCCTATTTAGAGACAATATTAAATAACTTATTCATCAGAAAAGTCTAAAGCACATTGTGATCATGCAATAATTGCATTACTTTTTACAAAATCACAAATATTATATCAATGCACTGGTTCATTTCATTCATTTCTATTTGAAACCAATCATTTGAGCAAGTTTGAACAAGGATATGATTGTAGTAGAAAGAGTGATGATAATTGCATAATAAGCAAACATCATCATCATTGATGAACCAATACTTAAAATCCACGATACTAATCGGATTACATTGTACCTTTGATTCAACCGTAGTCCACAATTAGCAAACACAAATCTGTTGACACGTCCAATTGATGTATGTCCAATATTACTTCTCTCAACCTTTTTGCCCTTTGTGGAACATATAACCTACTGTCAAAAAAATATATCCACCTCTTCCTTGTTATGTCCTGTTTGTAGTGATAATGAAGTTTTAGTTGTCATGTCCTTGTTTGTTGGCGATTGTCTACTGCTTGATGCTTACCAAAAGGTATACGAGTACAAGAATTGCTGCTCCCTAAACAGTACTAAGCGTAAAAAGTTTCCTTCTATCAATTAAACTGATACAATCCAAAACAAAGTACTTGACGATTATGCATTAAACGTTCTCAAAAGTTTGCTTAAATCCTAAAACAAAATCAAGCATAAACTGTCTACACTATTTTAAAATAGTGTAGTTAATATTCTAAAAAAGAAGCAGTGTTAATGGAGTAGTAATACAGATAAAGACCGTTCCTAAATCGATAAATAAGATCTTGATCAGAGAAAGAGATGTTTTTTTTTGTTTGACTTAACATCAAGATTGTACAACTCCAAAAAAAAAACTTTTTAAATCCTCTCAGTTATGAAGATATTTTTAATTTTTGAATGACACAAAACAAATTAAAACATAAATTTGAAGTTGTTAAAAAACAAAAAGGAAACCTCTTATGAATGATTTTTTTTTTTGTAGAATTGGGTCATTTTTTGTAATTTTTGGGTCATTTTTGAACCAATTTTTATAAAAAAAGTACTTTTTTCCAAAAAAAAAAATTTCCAAAAGTGTATAATGGGGGGATGTAGTTCAAGTTTTTTTATGTTGGTTTTTGCAATGGTTCTTTCTCAACAACAAAGAATACAGTTACAGTGGCATTTACTCTCAGAAAATAAAAGAGGAAGAGCGTTTGAAGTAAACCATTGAAATAAACAGACCATGGAAGACATTAGAAAAAATTTCTCAACGACAGAAGAAAAAAAGACATAATAAAACAAAGAATAATAAATCAGCGATTGATTCAATTATCAAAAAATACATCAGTGATTGCTTGGCAAGTATGTGGATCAAGTGGTCGAGCACAAGATTGGACAATTGAGAAAAATTGTAATGGAAAGATGATATTCTTTCATAGCCGCCTTGCGAGACATTAATGAAAAATTGTCCCATATACTTTGGACTATGATAAATGAATTGAAGAAAGCTTAGACTGATGGCCAAGTCATCACTGTTGGTGCTGAACGACTCCAATGCTAAGAAGTTTTGTTCAAACCAAACTTCATTATATGTGAGCAAGAAGGTATACAAGTCATTCGCTTTCCAAACAAGTATCCAATCAACTACAGAATGTATTATCCGTTTATTGTATTTACATATAACATATAAGTGTAAATGTGTTTGTTTACTTCAAAAAAAGGCAATAAGCATGTCAAGTTTGTAATATCGACAATGACAAAGTTTATGAGACGCACTCCCGTAAGTTCCGAACAAAAATGTCACGTTGGAACATAAATTGGAAATACCCAACGACAGAGACGCAGCGGGCTCTCCACTTTTACCGTAGCTTCCGACCATTTGAAAGGCATAAGGTTATTTGTTCATCACAATCACACATTACCAATCAATTCAAACATTTTTTTCATTGTCTTTTGCAAATGTATATGTTTGTGTTTATGTTTGTGCGCAATATATATATATATATATATGTAGTTTGGGATTGCAAACAAAGAAGAGAAGAAGAAAAAGAAAAAGAAAAAGGTCAACAAACTCAAGTTCAAAGCCAGACGGGCCGGTGACAATACCACAAATGGATCAACAGACTGTGATTTACCAATATTGTTGTACATGCATTCCAATTTTGGCTATGTTTTCAAGTATATACTAACGGTCGATATGATATGCATTCAATGTTTACTGCAACTGAAGAAAAACACAAAGAAAAGCATGAAATTGACGATTCGTCTAATTTACAACGCACAGCATGAGTTTCGCCCAAACTTTTTTAGATAATGTCAAGTACAAGACATTTCAGTGGTAGATACTACATTGCCAACGTGCCAATCCTGGCTAGATGTAACTTCATCAAGCAAATGCAACGCAATCATCATTTGGTAACAAACTATTGCCACTGTTCAACGATATCTCGATTGAAACATTAAATTGCTGGCAGATTACCATTTATTTGTCTCATTGATGGAAGAGTCACCGTGCATACGGAATATTACAAAGATACTGTTCTACTCCTTTCAAGATGTACGTTTCTATCGGATTCCTGATTTAGTGAAGCTAATCGAGTTGGTACAAGACACAACTTCAATGGATTTGTGATGTCAAAGTATTGTTGATGAAGAGACAGTGGGTAGAAGCTATTGTTAGTACTTGTTTGCGTCGATTTGGCGACTAATAAAATGATATTGTTTTTCCGATGTTTTTGAGTGAGTCGCAAACGGAGCTTTCAGATTGACCCCGAGTTTTGGATTTTGCTTGATTTCAATGATTTGATTTAGTAGACATGTCAGCTATGTCAATGTATTTCAAACTTTTTTAGAATTAAAGAATGAAAAGTATGTTACCAATGCATTGAAGGACTTGATAAGTAGATATCATTTGTCCTGACTCGCACCAAGACGCTTGAAAAGAGTTGGAAAAAGAAAACTACGACCAAGTAAGTAACGAAAACGATTTGACTTGGTCTTTGTTTATAATAGTTCTTGTCTCTTTGGTCGGATGAAATTATTTTTTGGAATGGGAAAAATAAATTAAAAAAGTACTGACTAACTCGATAACACAATACGAGTTACTTTCGGATGTTGCCAATAAAAAATTCTGACATTCCCACGTTTTTTTCTTTTTTTTAAAGGGATCAATCATTCATTTGCAATTTCTTCATTCGCAAAAAAATACAGATTTGTTTCGATATGATATTTTTCTCATCACAAATGCAGATGTATGTACATCAACGTGGGAAAATATTAAAATTGAACTTAAATTCAATTCGTGCTGATATAACGTGACATAATAAAATTAAAACAAAATAATCATTCATTTATTCATTCATTTAAAAGCTTTTGTGTCAAATGATATTTCAATTATTTTGTTCTATCATTTGCATTTTACTGACACAATTTTTTCCAGCACAATCAACGAATTTGCTCATTGCAGCCATTCTTCCTATAATAATAATAACAACACGATACAATATAAATTATTATATTATATTATACATGATATCATATGTACAAGAAATTCTTTTTGACATACTCAATAATCAAAGGATGTCACAACTAATTGCATTTTTGACAGCTTGGTCACCAGTCTTAATGAAAGTGGCGCTATCAACTTTCCATTTTCCATTTGATTTCCAACATTTGACAATGTAATTCTCCTTTATAATTGCCTTTTCTATCATTAGTTGCAACTTTCAATTGTCCTGAAATGATCTTGAAAAAATACCAAAGCGGTAAATTTGGTTGTTCGTTTTGGTGGGCAGGGCCATAAATGCAAATCACATCACCAGTTTATGGCATATTTTCCTTTTTCACGTTTTACACCAACGTTTGTCACTAGCTTCGGCTTTGTCGACTGTTTTGTCGTGTGTTTGTTGGATAAAAACGAACAGGGACACCAAGGGGTAATTGTTCCTTGTCCAATATGTTTAGTGATAACATCATCCACTCCTTTAATATCATAAACATCACCGATTGGCATAAGGAATGATTTCTTTGTTGGCCTTTTTGGTTGACTGACGGTTTTCTCCAAAGCATCTATCAAAGTCACACCAGTAATGGTAACTTTTTCAATTTGAACTGAAAATCTTTTCCACCATGGCATGTTTTCGCTCACTTTTGTCAAGTTTTCTCCTTTCAATCTGCTCATTGGAATAAATGGAATTTTTCGTTTTATATCCAATTATTGTTAATATTTTCTCGACATCCGATTTGATTTCATCATCCATTTTGTTCAATTCCTAACAAGTAGCGCAATCGAGCATGTTATCAGGTTTGTCCTTGAATTTTTCTATTTTTTTTTTTGTTGTTTTTGAAGATAAAAAAAATTATTACTACTTTTTTTTTCCACATAAAAACGTACCATTTTTTTGTGGTTTCCTTTCGCAATCGATGTCTTAAGCCCAATGAAGTTTGGTTTGAACAAAACTTCTTGGCATCGGAAGAGTTCAGCATCAACGATGATGACTTGGCAATTATGCAATTTGAGTTTTGTTGCAATTCGGTGGAGATGTCAGCTTTCTTCAATTCATCATCATAATCCAAAACAGCATATGACAATATTTCATTAATATCTCATTCTCTGCGGTGGTTGTGAAGGAACATCCACTTTCCATTATAATTTTTCCAATTATCCAGTCTTGTACTCGACGATGTGGTCCACATGCTTGCCAAACAATCACAATAATATTTTTTGAAGATTGGATCAATCACTGACTTATGATTTTTCGTTCCGTTTTGTCTTTGGTTCTTCGATCGTTGAGACTACTTTCCTAATGTCTTCCATCGTCTTTTTACTTTCATGGTTTGTTTTCAACGCTCTTCCTCTTTTGTTTTCTGGGAATAAACACCACTGGAACTGTATTTTTTATTGTTGAGAAAGAAACATTACAAAAACCAACATAAAAAAACTTGAACTACATCCCCCCCATTGGACACTTTTGGAAATTTTTTTTTGGAAAAAAGTACTTTTTTTATAAAAATCGGTTCAAAAATGACCCACAAACTACAAAAAATGACCCAGTTCTGAAAAAGCCAAGAATGATGCGGACGAGAATGCGAACAGAGCAAGCAAAGAGTTTGAAGAAGCTGAGCAGCAACTGAAGCACGACAAGGAAGCCTTGGAGAGAGTGATGAGAAGAAGCGTCTGAGAGTGTTGCACAAGAAGGATATTGGCTCCCTGTTGACAAATAGGTTATTTGTAAGCAATCTTCTTCTTGCAGCGGAAGAGGAAGAGGGAGTGGATGAAATAGTCGTCATCAGATATGCACATTAATGAATGACACTGCTGTATCACGTTGTGCCGCATGCGATAGCATCAATCGTCGAGTGGCTTTGTCGTGATGATGATGGACCACGAAGATAGTAGCAGTAAAAGGATTTTATTGATAATGGCAACCGAAAAATACCATTGCGTATTCAAACTAAAGTAAATTGATGATGTCACCATCGTCAAATGGATGAAAAGTGTCGTTGATATTATTATTCGAAGACGACAACCGCAACAACGGATATGTGCGAGTGACGAGCAAGCACATGAGCTGTCAAACGTATCATTAAGATACGAGAATATTTCTGCCTCAATCGCAATTTCAATTCTTTGTGCGCTATTTTCAGATTAAAATTGGCTTGCAAAGTTAATTCTAATTATTATTATTGTTATTTATTTTTTTTAATCATTTATTTTTTTTTATTTGTTTGTTCTCAGAAAGTTCCTGAAAAATAAAAACAACAGTTTAAACAATTCCGCATATTGGAATCTTTTGCAAGATTTGGTGTTGATTGATGATTAATATAAAAACACCAAAGAAGTGGAAAACTTGGGATATCGTAAAATGTAATTTCAGCAAGTCGCAGAGAATGGCAGATCGCATAAAAAAACATTCAAATGTATTAACAACATCCTTACACCGACGTGCAAGAAAATGAAATTTTTTCAACTAATTCTCCTCGAAAAATTCTTAAAACTTAAAGAAATTACGGAAGATCAAATTTGGGATATGTCTACAGACGAAAGAGATAAAGCACGAATCTTCGTAGATATTCTTCAATATGGTAGTTTTATATGCAAAGAGTTCTTGCCATCGATAATCACTTAACATTTTTTTTTTTAATGATTGTCATATTGAGTAATTTTTGTGTTTTCTTTTTTTTTTTTTCATTTGCTTGAATCAATTGATCTTTTTTGTGATAGAGCAAGTGACTTTTCAATTAAAGTTTATTGCATTGAATTCTTTTTATACACATTTTATTTTTATTCAACAAATCGGAAAAAGTTTACTGTGTTGGCCTGTGTTATGCTTTGCATAAAAGGGCGACGAGATTGCATGTTTGTTTTTGAATAGCCCTCTTTTTTAAGTAAGGAATCTCTTCAAGTTTGGTTACAACAAGCAAAGTGTTAATGTTAAATGGAGTAATGAACACTTTTCTTTTTTTTTTTGTTAAGCGAAAAACAATAACATTTTTTTAAAAAAATAAAAAAATATTATAATTATAGATAAAAGCATTGTTTATTATTTGTGATTGTTGACTACAAAACTTTTGTAAACTTGAAAAAGGTTTTTCCCTTTTGCAAGATTTTGTTATTAATCTTTCCTTTGTTTAAATATCAGTGTTGGTTACAATGTCTAACACAGTACCATCTCCTGGTGCTTTACCAACCATTTCCTTACAAGAGCTTATAGCTTTTGGGTTCAACGTGTTTTTGTAGTTGTGCACACACATGATATTCTTTAGAGACAGTATTAAAAAAAAAACATTTTTTTTTTTTTTAACCAGAAAAGTTTAAAGCTCATTGTGGTCTTGCAATAATTACATTATTTTTACAAAATCACAAATATTGTATCAATGTATCAAATGGATTTTTGAATGATGAAAAAATTTAAAAATACACATAAGCATTTTTTTTTCTTCATAAAATGTTGCAGAAATCGTAATTTTTTTGTATGAAAAAAAAAAGAGAGGCAATTAATGATATGCGCCTGGCGAGTCACTTCCTACCCGAAGTATGTGGTATTTCACTTCCACAAGTACATGCCCCGATAGCTGCCTGAACTATTAGAACATTATGTAATCCGCACTGAACAAGCACTACAAAGTCTTTAAATCAATTATAATGATGCAATTCAAAATCATTTGACATTAATTTATTTTTAGTAAAAATAAGTTTTTTATCTTATTCAAACTTGGGACGAAAATAATTTCTCTATTCTTGAGCCATTTGCATACGAGTGTTGTAATCAAAAAATCATATCTTTATTTTTTCTTATGTTACACTTTTGACTTAGTTTGATCAAGTCATCTTTGGAGTTTTTAGTTGGCATATCCATCTCTTATCGGCTTGTATACTGCTTGACGCTACCAACAAGGTAGAACGAGTACAAGAATTGCTGTTGTTCCTAAACAGTATTGATTGTTAAAAAATTTCCTTCTATCAATTCAACTGATGCAATTCAAGACAAATTACTTGATTATTGTTCTCAAAAATTTGCTTGATAATCATAACCTAATTTTTTTTTTTTTACATTTTACAATCTTTTTGTTTTAATTAATCAACAACAACTCGTTAATTACAATATTGATATTATTCAAAAGGCAAGATATCCATACTGCTTAATTATGTTTTGCTCCAAATGATTGATTACTTGAAAGAACAAAAATCGATACATTAAGAAAAATACAAAATTACATTTGGATCAAATAATTATTTCATCATAACTATTTTATTGATTTTATTTTGTGACTACATGTCAAATAAGCAAAAAGTTTATTTATCATTTGATAATTAAGAAATCTTTATCCATTTGGTGAATTAATATGAATAAATAATTTTTACTAAAATCCTTGAGGAAAATGCTTAAAAAAATGAATAAATACATTGAAGAAAAAATACTAGTAACTTGGTGAATGCCTCCGTTTTGGTATCCTTTTTTTTTAAACACTTTTTTAATAAAACACGTATGCTAGATAAGACCGAAAGTTTTTGCATACTAAATTTTTTAATGTTGCCATGCAACAAAAACCTATTTCAATTCTTGGAGATTGTGTAAAGGAAAATGTATGGACAGAGGCTTTTATGAAAATGCTTTTTTGTTGGTTAGAGAAAAAAGTAATAATAATAATGATTTTGGTTGAAAGTGTGTGTTGTTCTTTCATTATTATATATCTTGCAAAATGTATATTTACAGTCAATTACTTCTTTATAAAAAATATCTTCATGCAAAGACAGCACATAACAATTAAATTGTAACGCTACTTTTTCTTTGCAACAAAATTCATTTGATCTTCAACAAAATCCTTGTATTCATCAAATTTGTCCATTTTTAGCTTTTCAAAAAAAAAAATAACATAATAGTTTTTCCCAACTACTTCTGTGCAGACGACTATTTCTTTGGCAATATGGAAATTAAAAATTCTTTTGCTAAGCTTTGAAAATAATAAATAATACAAATAAAAAATCTGAACATTCATTTATTTATGAAACTGTTTTAGCAATATATTTTGCAACTTCTATCAATTAACCTGATACAACCCAAAACAAATACTTGATGAGTGTGCATTAAAGAGAAAATTACAACAACTTTACGTTTACTTAAAAATTCTTTGTTGTTAAAAAAAAAGTACAGTATCAATCCGAAAAGCCAAAATATGGAATTGAATCAAAATGAACCTCAATTGGCCCACTTCTGGCCTTGTGACGCCTCGTTTTCAGTACTGCAGAAATATCCATTTTTATTACCAAACAAATGCGAGCTGTTCTTTATACTGCACGATTGTTTGACGGACATGTTCGATGATGTGTCTCCATATGAAGCAACGAATATGAAGACAGAGCACGAGCAAATAGGAGACCTAACAAAGATTAGTACCTCGCAATTGCATTCAAAACGTCAGGACACATCCGAAAGAAATTTGTTCACAGCATTGGCGGAATTGGTGACATGGGTGTACGGTGCGAATGAGGTGGCTCAGCAAAACACAGCAAGGATATTACAAAGCCACTTCAAAAAAGTACCAGAGCTCCGAGAAATGGTATTTGAGGAAATTGTGGCCGAGATTTCGTCTTATCTATGTGAGCCAAGTCTTAAATTTGACAAAGATCGGTTGACAACGCAACAATTGTCACAGCTACGTTTCAATAAATTCCTAAACGAAGGTACCTTTTTCACATTTTTAATTATTTGCATGTTTGGTTTTGATATGATATGGCAAATTCATTTGCCTAACCTATATTATATATATGTATATATATATATATATATATATATATAT
>ASPP01025666.1:0-10383 GCA_000512085.1 Reticulomyxa filosa
TCGAATGTCGTAGTATTTTTATTTTATCTGTGCAAAGTTCTTTTCTTATTTTGCCGATGATTTGCTTAATCCATTTGAGAATGTCATTGTGTTTTTTTTGGAGTGAATTAATATTATTACAATCCAAATGTCTTTCTTTTAGATGATGTAAGAATACCAAATATCCACAAGATACATTAGGAATGATAAGTTGTTTTTGCACACATCCAGATAATATCACTCCATAAACACATGAAAATGGGCATTTTTTATCGTAATATGCTGTTTCTCTGTGTTTGTCCAGTACACTGCTCACAAGGTCGTTGGCAAGTTCATAATACAGCCCACTAGATGTCCTTTCTTTGAATTTATCTTCCAATGACTGCTGGTATGTCGAATTTTTCTCTGACATCTCAAAAAATGATGCGGAATTTTTTTCGAGTATTTTTGTTGATATTTTACAAAAATGACTGAAAATGTAAAAATTTACTTCAAAATTAAAAGCAAAATTCGTTAAATAAAGCACTTAATCACGTAGCTACAAAGAATTTTTATTAAAGTAATAATGTAAGTCACAGATATTAAAATTTTAAATCGAAAGTAGCACTTGTTTTTAAAAAATTCTGCATTCGTTTTTAAGATGACATATCAGGTGCTCTTGGAAGAGAGATTTAAAGAAAGAACAGCTTCCAGTGAATTGTATTATAAGCATGACAACGATCTTGTAAATAGTTTACTGGACAAGCACAAAGATACGTCGTTTTACGATAAAAAAAATCCATTTTCACGTGTTTATGGAGCGACATTATCCGGATGTGTACAAAAACAACTTGTCATTCCTAATGTATCTTGTGGATATTTGGTATTCTTACATCATCTGAAAAAACATTCAACTTGTGGTAATTGTGATGATATTTATTCACTTCAAAAAGAAAGTAGTAACATTTTTAAATGGATTAAGCAAAACATCGACAAAATAAGAAAAGAACTTTGCACAAATAAAATAAAAATATTGAAATGTTCAAAATCATCATTAAAAATCAAATGGAAAGGGTTGGAATATCATATTGCAGTAGCTTGGACATTTTCGAAAAGACAATACTGTGAATTTCATTACATCCAAAACAATGTTCATGTATATCCATTTACTCCTGATCAATTGCAAATTGCTGCTTATGATTTGATTGATGAAGCACCAATACATCGAAAACATATCGAAAAAATGGATAAAATAAGTAAATTATATAAAAGATTTTTAGAAAAGAATATGATTGCATCATTATCATTGCTTCGAGTATATTACATGAGAGGAATTGGTTGGAAGAAATACTCGATTGGCTGTGTTGTTTTTGAAATCATGGCAATATGTCGCAATGAAAGGCAAGCACCACCTTTCAAATGACTCTTTGGAAATTATTTGTGCTCATTTATTTGAGAAATTGAAAGTGACACATCAACCAATCAATACTCCAATTTTTGCATTTGATATCATTCGAGATTTTTTTACATTAGTAATTGAAAATGAAAAGGAAAACAAGTTAAGGATGATCGAATGGCCTTATCGTGAAAACAAATTTCAATATTTGGTGGACCCAAAGTCTATTGATCAGTATAAAGCAAATCCTAATTTGAAGGGAATTGCTATTTTGGATAATCTCATTATACGTTAAAAAAAAAAGGGAAAACGAAGAAAAAAAGAGTGCTAAAATGGAGTGAAAAAGAGGATGTTAATCTGATGTATGCTTATGTTAGGAAATATGGAAAGGAAATTCAAGCATTGGAAAGATCTTTATGATGCATGTGAAGGTTCATTGGAAATTATTAACAATGAAAAAATAACTCAATTTATTGACTTTATTTTGAGCTCTTCTGGTTTGCTTCTTTTTTTGTTTAAAGTCTTTTTAAAAAGCGACAGCACCATAAATCACAATTCAATAAAAATAAAAGAAAAGACAATGGAAAGTAAAGTGAGTGCTGAAGAAGTTTTATTTTTGGCAAATCGTAATGCAAGAGAGAAATACTTTAAGGTTGACAGATCTGAAGAAATAGCAAAGAAGCTTGTTGAACAATGTTTTTATAATTTGGAAAATAAACAACTACCTCTGATGATAAATCAAATAATTCTATTAAATTTAGATCCAACCCTTTTTTTAGTCCTTCTTTTAACGATCATTGTCTCATCCGAACTACAAATTTCCCATTTCAATGTCAAGTTTCTTTTAAAGTGTAACTGTATATGGCAAAGTTTCCAAGGAACTTTGTCACCATCAATGGGCTAACTCTCTCCTTTATTAATTTATTTCGTTTCACTGGAACAAAGCTATTTTTGTTAGGGAACGCGTTGAATATTCCTTTTTCCAGATTTTTCAAGCGTTTACTTGGTTCCATTCTTCTATACTTGTCTAGTAAACTGTTCACAAAATCTTGGCAAGTTTATAGTGTGTGCTAATGCCATCAAGTGGGACTTTTTTTTTAAATTTCGTGTTCCAAGATGTTCTATGATGAAACCAATGTGAATTTGCAATACATTAATATCATTATGTGCGCTTGGAAACGCTATGGAGTCCTTCTTGAATCTCGCAAAATGGTCAGAAAGAATCGTATTGGTGATATGATTGTGACAATTTGGTCATGTTTTGGAAAGCATGTCGTTGGTTGGGCATGCAAAATCGATAGAGGCGTCAATTCTATCATGTATCAAGAGATATTGTGAGATGAAATGCTGAAAAGTGTGAAATCATGCGTTGAAAGTCCTGATGATTTGATGTTTCAACAAGATAACGCATCATGACACAAATTAATTAACTATGAACTGACTTCAAGAAAATAGCATAAAGATTATGTAGCTTACTGCCAATAGTCCAGATCTGAATCCAATTTAGAACATTTGGTGGATTACCAAGTTACGTACTTACAAAAATAGACAATTTTTCAGCAAAGAGCAACTCTTTGGTGGTTTAGCAAGCAATTGTATTATATTGAAGATTATTTGTGTGATATGGTTATTGTTTCAATGCTTGAGCGCATTCATGCTGTGATAAAGGCAATAGCTATGCCACAAAGTGGTAAATTACACATAAAAGCTTCTTTTAAACACAAGTGTAAACGTTTATTAAATTGATTATTTTTTCTTTACAGTTTGATACAGATTTAATAAAAAAATTTTGTTAAAAAAAAAAAGGCATAATGTAAAAGCTAGCTAAAAAAATTGAATGTATAACTTTTTAAATAAATACAAAATATAAGATAGTACAACATAGAGAAAAGATATTCTGTGATTTGTTCTATGTATCTACTTTAGCTCTTTTCAATAAAGATATACAAGTCAGATACTAAAAGGCAATATTTTTTTTTATCATGTTTTTTTTTGCAAAATACTGTAATATGAAAGATTTAATAAAAACTAAATTCAAAATGATGTTTAAAAAATACACGATTTGTATATTTTTTTAAATAAAAAAATTATGTTTAGACATTGTTTTTTCATGAAGAAAATCAATCATCTCTATAAGGTGCCGTTTTATGTGTTAACTTTCATTTGCATTCTACTGTAGTTCTGTCATTTTCAAAAGTTTTGTTTTAATAACTCCAACAAATATATTATTGTATAATCTAAAAAAATACCCTTTTAAATAATCTACAATACAATAGAATTATCTTTTAAGGTTATCATTTTCTTCTTAGCACTGCAATAAATTTCAAAAAGCCAAATTTTAAAATGACAGCAAAAAATAAAGAAAAACAAATCAAACATATAAAAAAAATTTTATAATTAAAAACTATATGATTATATATTTTTAAAAAATTAGGTTTAAATGTTTATTTGTCATAGAGAAAATCGATTTCTTCATGCAGGGCCAGTTTTTTTTGTAACTACTGTAGGAATATTGGGACGACTAACTGTAATACGAAAGGAACTTAGTTCCAAAAGCAAATTCAGTAAAGGAATTAAATTAACAAAGATAATTTCAACACAATAAAGGAAAGCAAGTAAAGAAACACAAAAGTGAGTTGTGTTGTGAAGAAAGGTTTTAACCCACCGGGGTCCTACCATTCCATTAGTATTTGAGGTTGTATAATATAGACTTGCTCTACACTACTATAGTTTTTCTATTTTGTTACTTCAACCAAGACTAATGTAAACTTTGGTGATAATTTGTAGATTAGAAAAGGCTGCAACGAGATAATGCCGCTGTTTAGATTTCATTGAAAGAGCCACTTTCTTGTTCAGTTGATAGCGTTGATATAGGATATAAAATTTTTTTTGCAAAAAATAACAAGAACACAAATATCAATACATATCAAAATGTAAAACCAAACTGAAACAAAAAAATTTTAATTATTATATTTTTTGAACGTGCTTAAAAAGAATGGTAGATTTCATGATTGTTACTTGTAAGACTCCTATATCAGGATGGGTTATAATGATTCCAATACCCTCTTTCTTCTTTTATTTAACTAAAAATCCTTCTCTTTTCAATAATATTTACTTTTCCGCTCCAAGTCCCGGTAAAAATTTTCTAAAAATTTGAACTTCATTAATTTTTTTACAATTTCGAAAAAGAACAAAAGGCCAAAGCTATTTTAGCATAACAATTCTTGGCAGTATTTGTTAATGGAAGTGTCAAGTAAGTAAAAAAGAATATACAAAAATAAAAGTTGTAACATTTGTTTTTTTTCTGGACAAAAGAAAAATTGGTCGACGACGCGAACTCTGAGATTACTGATTATATTCCTAGAAGCGATTTCACAACTCCAAATGACGAGATAAGCAAACAAAAAGAGATTGACACTTATGATATTCTTAGAAGTGACACAGATTCAGAGAGCGGGATAAGCAAGCAAAAAAAGATTAACGCTCGTCATATTCTTCCAGATAAAAAGAATGCCGAAAATGAAGTGTCACAAGTTCGGGTAGCCTTCTTTTAGCTTTTTTTTTTTCCTTCAAAAAAAGTTAAAAATCAATAATGACGAACATTCTAAAAAAAAAGACCGAATTCCCGCCTCACCAGCCTGATGCAACCCGTATTATTCTCTGCGATCTTCAATCAGTTTATAAAACCCCCCTAAACAAATTTGTTTAGAGCAAAAAACCAAAACTTAGCGTGTATGATATTTGATGTGTGATATACTAAACAAGCGACGAATATGCATCGATGCATGTCGGTACGCATCGCAAAAAAATGGAGTATCGTTTATGAAGATTTTGCAAAAAAAATATAAGCGCATCAAATGGGATGAACCGTTTGAATTTAAAACTTATAATGTATGAAACGTGGGAAGAATTTTTGAAAAAACATAGATTTAGATATACATGTATTTGTGTGTGAAATGTAAAAAGGACACGCTATTGGCGCATTTGGTATGCCCGTTGACAGGGAATAACGTAAAATGTGCAAAATACTTGTTGGAAGCAGGATTTATGGACCTAAAAAAGTATCAAGAAGTATTTGATGGCGCATTACAAACAGCAATTTCATTTCAAAACACTCCAGGAATTAAGATACTACTAGCAGAAAAGTTTTCAAGCAAGGAAAAGAAAGTGATGCGTGATTATGCAATGAAGCAAATGGTGGAAAAAAGTAAGTGTAAACAATTATATACGGAATTGAAGAGGCAGGCTAAACTAATTGAAAAGACGAAATCCGATCAGACTAAACCCGGCCAAACCGTATTGAGTCTAATTATGGAAGTGCTGACCAAAACCATGATTGCAATGATCAATAAAGGCAAGATCCTAAGCAATGACGTGTTCAATCTGTGTTGGCTTCACAACAAAAATAAAATGGAAGATGCCATGCTTCAAAAGTGCGAAGAGTTGTTAAACGTTGAAAAGTTGTATAATAACATAAACGATCAAAAATGGTTGGAAGAGTGCGTCATGGACAATCGAAATTTATTGCTTTGGATGAATGAAGTGAAAGGATCTGAGCACGAGAATAAAGAAGAAAATATAATCACTAATAACAAAGATCAAAATGAAACGTTTGAAAAACGCTTGAAGTGGCACGATCTCCAAACGAAATGCATTAAGGAAATCGAAAAAGCAGAGAAAAAACTTAAGAAAGCACTTGAAAAAGAGATTACATCGAGTAAAGAATCTCTGGACAATTACGAGAAACTGACTCAGTTCAATATTAGATCGTGTGTGCAATCTCTGGACAACAGCAAAGAACCGATTCAGTTCGAATCATTAACAAAAGAATGTCGCCAAGACAACGATCTCGATGGTGTAAAAAGCATATTCAACGAACAAGAGTTATTGAAAATGCAAATCAACAGCGTGGACATGGCTTTTAATTTTAAATATATCTACGACTTTGAAGTGTATTTGAACGATTTATTGGCCAGGGCTCACATTATGAACGACCACTTCCAAACTGAAATGGAAAACATTTTTCGGAGTTGTGAAGGATGCAAATTCAAGCCAGGCCCAATTAAGACGCACAACCAATGCAAATTGAAAGCACAAATAGAATACAAAGATAAAAATTTTCCCAAATCAGCTCACATTATTGATGTATTACGATGTCAGGCCACATTCCCCAATATCGAACGTTTAGTGCAAGGATTGGAAAACTTCACTTCTTTGATCCGTTCTCCACAATATCGTAAGAAGTTCAAAGTGGTACGCGTAACGAATGGCTTTGAGGACGCACAACAAGGGAAAAGTGATAACGACAATGACAAAAACAAAGAGAACAAAATGACATCACTCAATATTCCTCAAAAGTACAAAGACGTGACAATAAATCTTTTATTTAAAAAAGATGAAAAGAGTATTGTTGGTGAAGTGCAATTTCTTTTAAAAAATATGTCAGATATGAAGCATAAATTGCATCCTTTTTATAAGATATCGAGACAAGAATCGTTTTTACAGGATTCTTTCAAGATCATGAATAAGTTGTCATTCGACAAGCAATTGCAAATTGCTTCGTTCAATCGCAGGGACATGGCCAATCTTATGTTTTATTTTCCCAACGAGTTCCGCCGTGCGTCGCTTATTCAGTTGACCGGTCCTAATGGTGAAAATTTCATATCACAGATGGCCAACAATTCCAACGTCACCTATGATTATGCCAATGTGCTCCTTCGCAGCGGTGACTTTTTTTCTGGTGAGTTTGTTCAATCTCAACTTATCACAGCGGATGCGAAGGGTACATACGCCTTAATGCATGCCCTATCCAAACAAAGGTCTATCGAATGCATTAAACTCTTCATTCCTTCCCCTTCCAATGAAACGGACAAGTTTGTATGGAATACATTGAACAATGTTAAGAAACGAATTTATAGTATTATGTATATGTATGACAAACGAAACGATCGACTGTCTTGTTTTGATATACATTACAGGAGGGATACTCTTGCATCAGTTTTGCTGTCCGAAATACGAATGTTAATGTCTTGGAGCTTTTGAATTGGATGAAAGAAGAGATCAGTAAAGGCAATTGGCAAAAGTTTATCGAAACCCGAGACACTAATGTATGTATTATACACGTACAATATATACATATATGTGTTACGTATATGAATTTGAATATGTAGAAAAATACACAGAATTAGTTTGCTTGAAAAAATAGCAAGGATTGACTCCATTGATGAATGCGCTAATATACCAATCGGAATTGAATGATGATATCATAAAAGCGCTTATCCCAAAAAATTACGAACAGAACCACGAGTTCTGGGAACACAATTGTAATGAATATGGAGTTAACACTTTTTTTGAAGATTTCGTTTTGTGCTTCAAATATGATGCATAAATCTATTTCAATAAAAAAAAATAGATTGGAAAAAATATACTGCACTTAATGTTCGAAAAGACTTTACCAAATATAGAAGAACGATTGAAGTTAATGAAGAAATATGTGCCTGATGAATCTTGGGAGAATCTTGTTGTCACACCTGACGAAGTTGAGCTAAAGAAAAGAAATAAAGCGTAACGTGCTTTTTTTTTATGTTTTAATTTCAATGCATCATTACATAAAGAATAATGCAATTACAAAAACATAGTTTGGCCGAACGCCTTTGATGTTCGCGCTATGGAAGTCTCCTGATATGAGTGAAGATATCGTGTCTTTGCTGATAACAAAGAACAATGAAAACCTGAATTTTTGGAAGATGACGACAAATGTTTGTCTGTTTATAAGATCTCTTCATATTGGTGTGAA
The DNA here is from genome assembly GCA_000512085.1 of Reticulomyxa filosa. Classification (NCBI taxonomy): domain Eukaryota; phylum Foraminifera; family Reticulomyxidae; genus Reticulomyxa; species Reticulomyxa filosa. Next base: position 8,151 of record ASPP01025666.1, read on the forward strand.
TGGGTTTTTTTGAATGTATAATGAGAACAGAGAAAGTGTCATGACTTTGAAGGTCTAAATATGATACATCTGGTTGTGTCGAGCGAAAACATAAATGCACTATGCAACTTGAAGTGCTTGCATGGACAAATGCCTCTAACCGTACGGGAGGAGTTGTTGAACCAGGAAAATAAGGTAGTGTATAATGTTGTTTGTGATATAATAACACTTAAAATGTTAATGTCTGCGAATGTGTGAAAATTTACAGATGAAGGAAAAACCTTTTGATGTTGCTAGCCGTTTGGAGAGATCTGACATCATCGAATATTTGATAGATCTGACATCACCGAATATTTGAGACATGAATGTTTTGAAAAAGAATAAATTTTTAAGTAGGTCATACTTATTTTACTGTTTTTCATCAACTTGCAATGTTTTTGTTTTCCTTACTGCATACTATCACAAAGACAGCACTTTTCCACTGGTTCAGAAGCTTTGCTACTTGCTTTACTGTACAAAGTTATGGCATTTGATATATATTTCAAAATCAGTATTCCCAGTTTTTGCATTGAGCTCTGCATTAACTTTTGTTCAATTAGCTATATCTGTATTTGCATTTCTTGTTTGCTCAGATTATGCACAATTTATGTTTATTGCCTGCTTTCAAATTTTCCTTCTTATTGTGATGGCAAACTTTACTACACTAGAATACAAGAAAATTTTGAGAAAAAGTTGACAATCGTGCGTGTACCGTAACCATGAAGTTTTTTTAGATTTTAAAAAATGTTTCACAATAAATGTGTTGCACTAATTTTTTAATAAAAACAAGATTTCGCAATGGAAGCGGATAACAAAAATTTGTTGAAAAATTTACTAAAAATTTATTTTTGTTTTTTTTAGGAAAGTTATAATTTAAACGAAAGTTTTTTAAAATTGTTTTTTGACCTTTTTGTTTTTTTGTCATTGCGCCAATTTTTCGGCTTGCAATTTAAAAACTACTTATTTTTTGCACAATCTATCTTTGCACAAGCGCTACGCAATAATACACGAGATAAATATTGCTTAAAAATAATTCAAGCAAGTGTAGTGTAGGGTTCTAACAGTGTAAAGGGAAGTTCCTGCGTAACCTAGGAAACCCCTTTTTTTACAACAACTTACTTGCCTTTTTCTTCCAACTTTTTTAATTCTCTTGTTGCTGTTGTTATTGTTGTTGTTGTTTTATATTCTTCTCTTATTTAAACTAGTTTCGTTTTTGAAAGATTGCTTAAAGACAAGAATTTTCGAAAGGTTTTTTTTCCACAAAAGAACATAAAAAAATAACTTTAATAAAACTGCAAATGCAAAAAGAAAAAATTAACAATAAAAAATAAATTTGCACTAAAGCAATCAAACAATAGCAAAAATGGAAAAATTTAAAACTAAAGCAATTCTTTATAAAACAAAAGGATTTAAATTTTTCAGACAATTATGAAAGATATTAAAAACTAAAACCACAATTCGTGGATATTTTTTAATATGAAAAAAAAATTAAGGTGCCGTTTTATGTGTTAACTTTCTTTTGCATCTTGTAGGGCAAGCCCCTATTACACATAGCTGAACTCTTATGGACTGAGGAGCTCCCGCTGGGTTAAACTTCTCCACCAACTTTTCTTCACTACTTGTTTGTTTTCTTACTTATTGAGTTATTCATTTTGATTATTTAATTTACTTTGTTTTACTGAAACCCACTCTCAATTCGAGTAAACCTTTTCGTATTACATTTAGTGTAGCTCTCTACATTAGACACCCCACAGTTGTAAACTTTATTTTGCATTCCACTGTATATAATAATTGTATATTTACTACTGTTGGACGTCTGCTGATAGTATTTGTGCACTAACTGTAATACTAGAGGTGTTTACTTACAAGAGGATCGGAGTTTCGTAAAACTAAAGTAATTTAAATAATAAAACAAGATAACAAAGAAAAGTAAAGAAAAGTAAGAAGTAGGTTGTTGAGGAAGTTTAACCTACTGTGGGTTCCTCCGTTCCCTTGACGTTCAATACTTATAATAGTTATACTTTTTTTTGCTGTCGATTGTACATGCCATAATAAAAAAAATAAAAAAATGTAACTGTACCAATATGATGTTATGCAATTTATATTTTTAATTTTATGGCTCAGATCGAAATGCACTAGCATTAGTGTTTAGTTAAATCAATTTCTGTTCTGAAGTGTAATTTAATGTACCATTTCATCCGGATTTATTATACAT
>ASPP01025744.1:0-11001 GCA_000512085.1 Reticulomyxa filosa
TTTTTTTTGTTATATCAAAATCTTCTTAACCACTCGTTTAAGTTAGTTTCAATGATATTAATAATGTTCGGTTTTTTTTTAATACTGCAATGATTTCATCAATAACAAGATTTACTAGTTTGTAATGTATCTACGCATGTTGACTTATTATTAAATTTCAATTTTTCTCCAATTCCAAATATTGTTTTTTCCTTACATTACTTGCAGTATAGCCAGTTGTGTAAATATATCTTGCTTCGATAGTGCTAATTGTCTTTACAAGTGTTGTTATTAACTATTTGTTACTCGATTTTCACAACCATCTTAGTTCTACCAAAAACTGTATATTTGCATTTGAAGGACATTAATGGTCTTTCTGCGTGATTATTACTGGTAAAGTTGGACTGAACAAACACCAAAAGAATTATTTTTGTGTTTGACCGAACACTAAGTATTTAGCAAACTCCTAGTTTTAATTCAACGCGAAAGCCCTCTTTTGCCTTATTGTTGATTACGTGTGCAATGTCTATAAATGCCACTGACTGTTTGAAATACTTCATTTTTGCAGTCTTCACTTTTTGTGTTGAACATCTTCACAATTATAGATACTAAATTTCATATAAACGACTCTTAATCGTAATTGAACTAAATAAAACTAAATTGATAGAACCACTTTATGAGAAATAAAGCATTCATATTAATATTGTGTATCGTTGCTTTTCAATGAAATCATTGTAAATAAGGACGTATCGAGAATTTCAATGTTGTTGATCGACGAGTTTTTTTACACAAAAAAAATCTATAAAAGTCTTACGTACGTGATTTATGTCTTCCAAAAAGTGGGTCTTGGTCACATTGAAAAGCATGCCTAACTTTATATTCAAACCAAAAGTAAAGCTCGTAATTTCAAGCACAAAAAAACAATAGGACTCAATGATATTTTTATTTATATGCCCAAAAAAAAAGCAAATTAATGAAAAAAAATATTGCCGCAAAATATTGACCCATTTATTTTTAATTATTGGAGGTCACTATTTGCTCAGTTGGACCAAATGCGTTGTCAGCCGAGTCAATAACGCGAATAAAATCTCTAATCATATAAATCCAATTGAAGAGCGCGAGCAAGACAGTTGCAAACAAAAATACACCGAAATCATAGCCAAACTTCGCAAAGACAAATATCAAAACAAAATAGATCAGCGCCATAACTACCAAGAAGTGAAAATATGCTCTCAAGGGCTTCGCCTGAAGTTGGTCTGCTCCTCTGTATCCAAAAAATCCAAAGATTAATGACATTACAAAAAATATCCACATCCACCACATGCCAGCACTCGCAAATACGATGCTCCACACCAGCCAAAGAACTGCCATAGCTACGGATAATCTTTCTATTTTTTTATTTCGGCATGATAAAAACAGGAAAAGGTATCACATAACAAAAATCATTTAACTGATCGCTGATGGGTAATATAAATTGCAACAGCAACATAGTTTGCCACCTAATTGGGAATCAATCATCGCCTTTCTGGGACTAACCACAGGAGTTTGTACGAGGTATACAGGTTGCTGGTTGTAAACAGGTTGCCGATTGTAAACAGGTTGCTGATTGTAAACAGGTTGCTCACCGTATATAGGTTGGCCGTATATAGGTTGCTGGTTATACACAGGCTGTGAATTATACATTGGCTGTGGGCTGTACAATTGTTGTTGCGGGACAGGATCAACTTGTTGCGATGGAGGGAGATAAGTTACTTCTACTTGGTTCGGGTTCACTGGTTGAGCCAGTTGTGGATACGGCTGGTGCAGCTCAATTTGCGTGTTTACTGAGTTGGGATCAAATGCTGGCTGCACAGAGAGATCCTTATAATTAGCATCTGTAGTTGTCATTTCTTTTTTCTTGTTGTTCTGCCTGTATTTGTTATTCAAAAAACTAAAAAAACAGGATTTACACAAAAGTTGTACTTACCCTTTTACACGAGCCTTTTGTATCTTAAGTCTTTATTGATTTTGCTCGTTTTTGTTTTAAGTATTGTTTCAAATAGATCGTGTGTTATAGATTTTATTCTATCCAAGCTGTATTGAAAACCTGACATCCAAAATTGGATTGGTGAACATTTATGTGAAGCTAGAAATGGAACTGACAAAAAAGTTACTGAGTTGAGCTGAATCACTATATTAAAAAAAAAAAGGATAAGACCACACGAGATGGACTACTTTGGACAGACGTCCAGAAGGCAAAATAAAAAAGAAAACCTATTCACACGAACAAAAAAAAAGTGAAAGAAGATCGATCATTACTAACACAAATGTTCATCTTGTGTCTCACTCTTTCCCTGCCCCAAACAATTGTAACAATGTATCACCCCCTAAAAAATAAACACCCACACTTTTTTTTTTACATTTCATTTTGAATGAAAGTGTAAAAAGGGCTCACTGTACATTTTTCTTCCAAATAAAACTCCATCTTTTGAGAGTGGTGGCAAAAGTCATTTTCCAAATGAGCAATGCTGTAGTCAGTGACGTTGGACGGCAAAAGTGGTGCAGTTTCAGTTTCATTGCAAATGATATGGCAAAGGGTGAGATGACGAACGTCCAGTTGCAAGGACACGGCATTAAAATAAGTGAGGCTGCGATCGTTGGACAAAGTAAAGTGTAAAATCCACATGTCGTGATACTTGAGCACAGAAATGGGAGCTAAAGTCTTTGAACGGGCATCATCCGAAAGGAGGGTGTTCCCCAACAATATACAATGATGTGTCCAAAGTTGTTTGTACGACACGACGTCTCCACAAGACGAAACAATGAACGCATACAATTTAAACTCTTCCCGCTTTTTTTTTTGTTCCCACAATAGTGAAGGAGTAACCAATCACCAACACACGTCCCATGGTAGTGTCGATATATACACCGCCCAATTTGCACTGTGAAAGTAGTCGCAACAAAGTGGGGTCAGTCGAGCGCAACACAAACGGATATTTGTTTTGAGACGTATGAAAATAAAAGGGAGCGGCCAAATTGCTGCCACTATAGCTCAATAGAACCAGTGGCACTTGTTGCTCTTCTCCACTTAGACCGTCTAATGCCATTATCGCCCCTTGTATATCCGTCCATTGAAACCACTCCAAGTGTTGCTGCACGTAGCCCTTCATTGTCCCATTCGCACTACTTACTAGCTTTTCGATGTTCCTCACATTAAATGGCAGCCATTGCAAACACTGCCGTGATTCGTTGATGTAATAAAACCCTTTGCACGTATCTCCAACCACAAAGGCCGACGATTTGTGCACGTAACCACCAAACCAGTCCATGTCCATTTTCAACTCACTCCTTTGTGCCACATCATCACACACCGCGATCAACTGCCACGGGGTGTAGCCTTGGCATTTCCTCTTCCAACTCAGATGCGTGCGTAATACTCCACAAATAATGCACTTTTGGTCACGTTGAGAAACATCACCACACACACACGATTACGTATACTACATACATGCAAATACTACCAAAAAAGGAAAAACATTACGTATAATCACAAAACTTGTTTGTCAATAACCAATACTGTCATAACGCCTTGGCTGGACAAATGAGAGACAAGCGTAACGGACACAAACATGGTCGCTCCTTCACTCACGTCAGATAAAGTCATAAGCTCTCGTATATCGGTGCTGGTGCAACTCGTGTCTTTATTCAAAAGCAGACTGTCCAAACTCGGTGGGTTTTGCATCCCAAAAAATTCGTGTTGCTGCACCGAAGAAAGCGCTTTGCGCTTTTCATAATGGCAACGTACCATGTGCCGAATCTTGTCTTCCGGCAATGGAACTTTGGTCATTCCGATCAGCTGTCTGGTTATCGGCGAGTAGTATTTCACGGCAACATATTCTTGAGGCGTCGTCGAAACGGCTTGGTGATCATTGCTCTCGTTCAAATGCACGGTCAGTGGCCCACGCATTTCCAACTGACAATGAACGCGAGATGTCTTCAGAAATACAAACTCACACAACAACTTGAGAACGAACGAGTCCAAAAACATGCCGTTTTGCATGCAATACTCCTTTATTACTGCTTTCGTCTTTTTGATTTTCTGAGACAGTTTTAAATAGACGGGACTGTATTCGAAGCTTGGAAACTGCATTTCAGGCGCCTTTGAAGGTGAGGCGTTTGGAGAATGTTCGGGACTCTCGGAGTTTTCTTCTCCTTTTATATCTTTGCAGTCCACCAGTTGCAAAGTTACCCATTTGTCGTTCATGAACATCTATCCCAAAGGCGACAAATACATACACATAACGCCTCAAAAAAAAAAAAAAAAAAAAAGAAGTCACCACTTTGCACTTTTTGTAAAATTAAAAAAAGTTTGTAGGTTTAAAGATTCGAAACTGGATTTGGGGACATGGCTGCACGAACTGCTGCTGGGTTGTCAAACTCGACCAATGCTTGGTTTACTCCTCTTTTTTTATGCACGCATACAGGATAGATCTTGCGATCTGTGCATGCACATAATACAGGGACAACTTATTTACTGTTGTCTTCTTTCAACTAAAAAATAAACGGAAACATAAACAATAAGAAAACTTACCCTTTTGAAAAAAATGCATGACATCGTCCGCGGTGACATCAGGAAGCCCTCGGAGCAACACAGAAAACTTTTGTTGCGAGTTTTTGACGGCGTGATATTGGTTGCTTTCGGCGTTCGCGACAAACAATGGAACGGCGTCAGGCAGTACACAGCTTTGATCAATGGACACCAAGTCCGTATCGCTGCGTGATAATGCATGGAATTTCAGTGCCGGGCTTTGCAACTGTCGATTGGGAAAATGTGGTTCACTTTGCAAACTGGGGTAAACTAGAATGTTTGAACAAAGAGACATTTCATAATCATTGCTCTTGAATAACTCTACGTATCGCTGTCGAATGTGTTGTCGATCAAGACTCAATGCTTTGCTGTTTTTTATTTTTTTATGGTATGTTTTAAAAAAAAGTATACGCCCAAAAATTATTTCCTTTTTATCCATTAGCAAAAAAAAATGCAAACGTTTTTTTTTTTTGTGCAACTTTCGGTGTTCTTGCTTCTTAAATACAACGAACGCATTTCCGTTGAGTCGGTTCGCTTCGTCAAGCGTCAAATAAATTTGTGCTGTACATGTATAATCAATCCTTTGACTTTCAATATGTTCAACAATTGGAAGGAGGGAAAAACGCTTTTATGCACTTTTGTTTTTTTTGCACAAACATGGCTGAAGCTGTGGATCTTTTTGCTTGAAAAAATGAATGATCTCGGCTGCAGTTACGTTGAATGGAAGTCCTTTCACTTTCAACACGCATCGCTGGGGTCTATGTCCTGTGAACAACGAATTATTGCTATGATTCATACTATTGTTACTGATGTTGTTGCCATTACTGTTGTCGTGGCTTTCTTTTGGACTATCAGCACTCCCAGGAGGCTCTAATTTTGTACGAAAATATGTGTTCATGTCACGCTTGGATGCACGATTCACATCGATATAACGTCGACCAATGTAGTGCTTGTCTTTGAGCAATGCCTGATTCATATCCCCTTCACTTGCAAACTCTACCAATGCATGGCCACTGTTTTTTCCGTACTTATCCGTTAAGATCTTTATTTTTAAAATCCTTTGGGCGTTGAAAAATGCGCGGATCTCGGTTTCGGTGCACGTGAAAGGTATTCCTGTTAGTCTCACAACATTACTTGCCATTTTACGTTTTGGACTGCCAGACATTTATTTATTGGATTTGGACTTTTTTACTTTCAAATTATTTTGTAAAGTACTAGTTTCCAAGACAGAAGAATGACTTTTTTTTCTGTCTTTAATTAGTTCAAGTGACCACTTTTTTTAGAAAACTTCACAGCAGTTTTCCACCGAAACAAACATCAAACCCTAAAATTATGTTTTCCCTCGTTTTGTTAATTCTTGCATCCCATTATTATTAAAACAGCTAAATAAAATTTATATTACATGTGATTGACATCGTTTGTTGGAAAACAGTTCACATTAATGCATTTCGAAATTGGAAAGTGATTACAAAGCAAAAAATGTAATTATTTTTTAATGACAACAACAAAAAAAGAAGTCATGCAGTGCCGCAACAACCCAAAATTCAATAAAGAACAAAGTCAAATACAACAAAATGCTGTCACATCAATATTAACACACGGCATGGAAAGGAAAAAAAATAAGTTATATGACCAATAATGAGAGAAAAGATATTCATCCATTGAGCATTTGTATTTGGAATTTTCCAAAATCAACGCTTATTGATTGCTGAGTGTAAAGTCTTGGATCCAGTTGTCAGAGATCATCGCATCCAAATCGAAATCGGCGACAATGGGATAATGATCACTGTAGAGAGAGCCGCAAACACCTGGATATTCGTGGAGGGCCTGGACGTTGGTGAGAGATGAGAACAAGTCATTGCTCACCAATATATGGTCAATCAACGAATGTTCTTTGTCGCCGTCGTCTTTGCAGTTGCTATTTTTATCATACCAATTGCTGTAACGTTGTGTTTGAGGAATCCAGCCGTTCACATTTTGTAAATTTGGGGAGGTCATCTCACGCAAAATTTTAAAGACTTGAGAAGTTGGCGTCGCACTATCTGCGCCAATGTTTTGGTCATCAAAATCTATTGATTGAAGACAATTTATTTATTATGGATTATCTTTCGTGTGTATTCTCTGTCTTTTTTCGATTATTTTGTAAAAAAAAAAATTGCATACCATTGAAATCACCAATAACTATGATCTGATCCCCGTTTGCGATAGCTTGGCTGGCATAATTTCGAATGATCCAAGCCTGTGCTTCTCTCTTGGCACAACGATCGGCGGTAGTGGGATAGGCAATGAAATGGAGTCCAAACAACGTCAAAAAGAAAGACTGTCCATTCAAAGAATCGATTTGAAAGCGAGTTCGAAAGTGTTTGCTGCAGCTCGTAGTCGGTGAGCTGGATGTTTGGTAGCCGCATTTGCTGCCGCTTATCGGGTACGAATTCATTTGAGAACTTCGCGTCAAGTCCTCAACTGGGTCAATTTTTGTCAACAATCCGACATTTTGACCTGTCACAACGTACAAAAGGTATACGTTGATATGTATAAAAAAAAAGGGGGACATGTCAACACAATTACCAGTGGACGTGTCAATTCCAAATTTCAAATACGGGCGGTAGGCTTTACCCGCAGAACCCATTTGAGAAATCAATTCGCTCAATATCCAACAATCCGAGACTTCCACTGCCACGATTATATCTGCGTCAAGTGTTGCAATGTACTGTGCCAATTCCTAAACACGACAAAAGGGAAAGAAAAAGGGTGGGATACATATGAATTTTTTTTCGCTCCTGTCTCAAAGACAAAATAAAAAAAAACCAACTTCCAAATGTTCTTTTGCAACCGAATTGTTAGTCCATTCACACTCTCCAGGACATATCATACTTCCCATGCTGTGGGAATAGTTAGTAAAAAGCCATTCCATATTGTATTCTACCATTCGCAATTTTGACTTGTCTGTTCTTCGATCTTGAGGGGATGATGGTACTGTCGCACATTCTACCAAATTCTTACCTTTTATACAAGTTGCCTGGTAATCACTGCAGCAGTTTTCGTTGGTTGTGCCTATTTGTTTTGTTGTTCGTGCAATCACACATAGACATATTTATATGTGTGTACATACATATTCATAAATGCAAATAGAAAAGGATTCGTTCCTTTTTTTGTTTGTGCCACAGGCAGATATATAGAATATGGAATACATACAGTCTTTGTTGCATTGACACCCACGATTGGGATTGTCTGTCTGGCAACCCACTTCTGCACAACTCAAACAAATAGATTGATAGTCCGAACAACAGTCTCTGCGGCTTGTACAGCTGCTGTCACATTGGCAACCTTTTTTGCTGTCGTAAGCAACACAACCTCTGTTCGAACAGCCGTCCTGTCCACTGACCAACCACAATCCTAAAAATGCCCACAACAATAAACCTCGTTTCATCCTATACCTCAAAATAAAGGAGAATTGTGACAACTATGTCAAGTGTACGCTTTTCCAAAACGTTCGTACTTAAAAAAAAAAACTATGTCGCTACCGTCTTTCCTTTGACTCGTGCTCTGTTTCTTTGTTCTTTTATGTTTTTTACAACTAAATTTGGGATACTACAATACAATTGATTATTTTGTACTGCTGTCCTTGTTTTTTAAAAACTCTTTTCAAGTTCAGACGTAAAACCTTTCAGTCTTTTAACGACAAAAAGTTTGTTTGGCGAAATAATGACCGAAAATGCGCAGACTGGCGATGAATATGTCCCGCTTACATCTGAAAAAACAGAAAATTATGAAACACTCAAGAATATAAGTTCGGAAGACTTTAAAGAGGACCGTCACGAGAGTACGGATGAGGACGAACGAGATATCTTATTGAAGGTAAGAGATTTTGACAACAGTTTTATTCAAGAGGAACAATAAAGAAAATGATGCTGTGAATGTTTCATCCGACACAAATAGCTTCATATATACAATTTCACGTTACTAATGATCGGATTATTGGGTGGATTTGGAGTTGGGTACATCGTATGGATATTTGTAAGAAAAGAATTAATCCTTTGGGCTTTTACTGGTCTGGGATTGGTAGCTGCAAGAATTTTGGAATGGAAGAGGTTTCCACAAAAGTGAGTTTTGTTTGTTGTGATTACGTATTTTTTAACTGGTATGTATAGACCAACGACAAATTAAAAAACGTATACAAAACTATGCTTGCTGTTATCAGGGAAGTCTGTATATGGACGCGAAAGGACAAGCGTGAGATGTTGCACCCTCCACAATGGAGAGAAAAATTTGCAGATTTATGTGACTTTTTTATCCAAAGTGACATGTGCGATTCGGAAAAAGAGTATATCCGTTCCACAGCGGTCTATCATTATAACAACACGTCTGCGATAACGGTGAGAGAGAGATTAGTAAAGAGTAGGTACAGATTTGAGGGACTGTTGTTTTCATCAATTTATGGCCGAATTTTTTCGGTAATTCTTTCGTTGATCATTTCGAGCTCAACGTATTTGAAAAACAATTTAGCAACAAACTTATTGCTGTTTGCTATCTCATTCATGGTTTTGACTGCCGTTGTCACTTTGATTGGGTGCTTTATCGAAGTGGAATTGCGAAAAAGAGTTACATTTTTTCTCTCTTTGGCTAAGATATACGCATAACCGATAATCAAATAAACATTTAGAATTTCTTTGCTTATAATCAAGCTGTTGATTTCACTAGAAATATTCCACTTCACTCTATTGGCCAGATCGAGTGTATCAATTACGGTCAGGATTATCAAAAGTATTTGATGAACTCTCCCGAATTAGCCACGTTTAATAATATATGTATTTGTATAAATAACTAAAAAAAATACCTTCCTCCCTTCCAATATTCTTTATTTTGTATTGTTTTGAAATACAATGATGGGGGGAAAAGAACGTGGACAACAGTAAAAATGTATATCAAAATGGTATTTACTCCATTTATTGTCTTCTTTGATATATTGGAATTTATTTGTAAGACATGTGTAACGAATACCGTGTTTGCCGTATTTTTGTGGGTAAATTTCGGGGCGATATGCTTGTACCAAGCACATGTGTACAAATACACGGACATGTTGGAACCCGCTGCAACTTTACTTTGGGTTGGCTTTTTTGCTAACGTTTTTGTGATATGGTATACGTCCAGTGAGCGTGCTTTTCTTTATTTGGGTAATGAGATTTCCTTGCTCGGATTTATTTCAGTTAAAAAATTGGTGTTAATGGCGGATACCAGAATCGCTGCTGAAAAGGTCAAACGCATGCATTATGCATTCATTTGCTCTTTGTTCCTTATCTTGCTCAGTACCATTATGGTCTCCGCTGTTGCCAATGACGTGTTGAAGAGCCCTAGTATCATCAATTTTGGCTCATCTTGGAGTACTGATTCCAAGGATCATACCAGTTAAAAAGAAAAAAATATTTCTTTAAAGATTTGCAAAATTTGCAAGAAGAGTTGAAAAACTAATTGTTTGTTGTTTATATACTATTGTAAAAGAGTATATCAATTGCCAAGACAACGAACAAGATTCCTCCTCTCCAGCGCCTCTGACGTCTGACGTGCAAAACAAATATTCTTCGGAATACGATGCGATGTGTAGCAGTCCATCATTTGGTTTAATGGTGGTATCAGTAATATTTTGTACATTGGATTGGTTTTTATTGCTTGCTCTCGCGTTGTACTGGCATGTTAATGATCGCTATCAAAGAGATGTCTGTTATGACGACACCAAAACTGTGTGGCATGAGCACACTCTTTTTACCATTTCTTCTGTCTCAAGTACTGTTACATGGATTGGTCGCATTTTGCATGGTGAATTTTCCAAGTATGAATTTTTCTTAAAAGCCGAAGACGCAGATAGATTACATCAATACTTGACAGAAAATGGTTTATGGTTTTCTAAACTCAAATCAGATGAACCTGGTGCACGTGAGCTAATGCCAAAAGGTATTGTGCTTGAAAAGAGTAATAACTATTTTTTTCCGAAGCCTACATGAACATTCATTTTCAAAAAAAATTGTACCACGATTTTTTTTTAAATGAATGTTTTAATGATGTGAATATTCTTATTACCTGGAATGTCAAATTGAAATTTTTGTCAATTTTTAAATGACGAAAATACTTTTTCTATCACTCAAAAAACACAAATTTTTATTTGCTTTTAAAAGATCCTCATAATATTTTTCTTGTTGATAAAGAAATTTGCTAATAATTGAAAATTTCAAAATAAATTGTCAAAATGTTTTTTATTGTAAAAAAGAACATCCTTATTAGAGTGTTAACAGCTATAAGGAAATTTGAGACAGGAATGCATGAGTCTGTTTTTCATTAAAAAAATGAGATTTATTTTTGAAGTCTGTCTGGTTCATCATTTCTTTTGATGAAGAAATGAAATAAGATTGCTTTCGGTTATCATTTTTTGTTGAACTACATAAAGCACATAATGCGCTGGA